>JAJOOO010002883.1:0-66412 GCA_029582685.1 Solanum piurae | reverse complement strand
GATATTATTTAAATAAAATAATTATTTAAATATACCGACCTCTTTAGGTCGGTATTTATTAATTTATTTTAATATAAACTCACCTCTTGAGGTTGATTTTATTAATTAAAATTACACACACACACACACACACACACACATATATATATATATATAAATATATATAATTTAACTACACATCAACAAAAATTTAATTTATCGATCAAGTTAATTTTATAAATTTAAATTATATACCTTCTAATTATATAAATTTAATTTTATTGATCAACAAAAGTTTATCAATATCAAATTTAATATTTAAATCTCCTTGAATTGATCATCGGTATTTCTTTAATTGATAATGTATTTCATATCTGAACCACTAGTATATAAGACTTGATTTGTTAAACTACTCGAGGAAGTATCCTTTACATGTCATCATAATTAGGAGGTGATCACTAAACTTGACATCCATTCAAGATCGAATGTACATAATAATACTATCTTGCATTTCATACTCGAATGGATTATATGTTAGTTCTTCACCTCTACTACATCATGACATGAGATATTAAGTTCATGATTAGACGACGGACATATAGAATTTGTACATTACTCTATAAATATAAGTATAATTATCTCCTAATTCATATCAACGTAGTTTCATACTCTAAATATGGATTATAGATTTTTTTTTTATTCCACGAATTCTAACTTTTTATTTATAAAAGTATACAAAATTGTTACACTTTTTGAACAATTAATTGTAGGTGTAAAATTAAATTTTAATATTATGCACAATAGAAAAATTATGATTAATAGGAATATTTGAAACAAACCGACCTCCGGATGTCACTTTTATTAAAAGTAATTAGATATAATAAAAAATACCGACTTCATGAGGTCGGTATCACATTAAATTTTAAGATAAATAAAAAATAATCATGTTAATTAAATAATATTGACATCGGGAGGTCGGTATTTTATATTACATTATTTTTTAACTTATATAAACCCGTCATTCGGAGGACGATTTATTTAAAGTTAATTAAAAATATTAATTTATTACATATTATTTAATTTTACCGACATCCGGAAGTCGGTATTATAATTTATTTATTTTTTAAACAAAATCGTCCTCCGGAAGACGATTTAAATAAAATTAAATCAAAATATTTCTCAATTTTGTTTTTTATATGGAGAAATGGGGAAAATCGTGTCTGCTAGTGCTGATATTTTTAAAAAAACAACGGACAGCGTCTCTATGTCCGTCGCTTTTTAAAAAAAATTGTTTGATCAACATTTTGACCAAAAAGCGACGGACTAAGAGACACTATCCGTCGCTTTCTTAAAATATTTGACCAGATATTTTGACCAAGAAGCGACGGACATAATGATGCTATCCATCGCTAATTTAAAAAATAATTAAACAATTAAAATTAATAAAAAGCGACGGACGGCGTGACTTTTATTAAATTAATAAATAATTATTTTTAATAAAAAGCGACGGACTGCGTCCTATCTATATAAAATAATTAATTAGCAAAAATCCGTGAAAAAAAAGTGACGGACTAAGCGATGCCGGCCGTTGCTTTTTAAAAAAAATTTAAAAAAAATATTTTAATTAAAAAGCGACGGACAATGTGGCTAATGGCGTCGCTTTTTGGAGCGATGCCGTCCGTCGCTTTTACTTCCGTCATTTTTTAGAAGTTTTTTATTAGTGCAATTGGGTGATCTAATTATGTTTTTGATTACATGAATAGTTAGATAAGTCGTTAAGGATTCCGTCCGACTTTACGGAATTGAATTCGGGCGAGTAGAACTCCTGAAATTGATCTTAGCGTGAATGGGTATTTTCTGAGTGTCGTTGGTGGAAGGTGTGTTGTGAAATGGGTGTCTTGGAATTATTAAAATAGTTCACTGTTTCGTGCAAGCCGCTTTGGCGGTGATTTTTGTCGCTCTGAGGACCGCTGTGGCGGGCCCAACACGACTTAAAGTTGTAAATAAATCTCAATACATTTTTATTCTGCACTTTTCGATTTTTAGAGCTAAGGAACGAACCCCAGACGATTCTTGATAGTTTTCCACCATTCTTAAGGCTAAAGGTAAGATTTTAACTCTCCGAATCCATTTTTCGATCCGTAAAACATAATCTAATGGGTAATTATCGATGGGGAAGGGTTTTGATCTGGAAATTATGGTGGAAAAAGCCCTAATTTGGATACTTGGGATCATGGGTATGATCTAGGATTGTTAGAATTGTTAGTAATCCGGGTAATTAGTGATTATTTATTGATTCTCGTATTATATTGATTGTTTGTAGACCAAGAACAAGCGGAACAAATCCGAAAAGGAAAGGATCAAGTTTCTTAGGGTTTCAAGCTTGTTTCGAGGTAGGTGATGGTTGTGATTCTATGATTGTGTGATGTATGTTTGTTCTTGCTTCATTATGATACATGTTTGTATGCGAATGTTGCATTATTGATCACATTAATTGTAAATGAGGAAATACGAATGATGAATGCCATGAATCATGACTTGATTGTATGATTATGAGAATGTGCTTTGTGATTGTGAATGTGGCTTGTTGAATGGATCGGGTGTTGCGTTCCGACACACTAACTTGGATCGGTTGCCACATTTCGGCATAATTATGGGATCGGTTGCCATGTTCTGGCATAATCTTTGGATCGGGTACCACGTTTTGGTATGCTAACAGTTTGGGTTTGGGGTTCCATGAGAGGACCAATGGCTTGACATAATTGTGTATCTTGAGAAATGTGAAATTGTACGTTGGTCTTAAATGATGATGATATTGTATATGTTCGATATATGCATGTGATTATATTGTTGTGATGGCTTATATATGTTGCACTAAGTGGGATAGCCGTGTGATCCTACCAGTACACTGTGGTTGTGTACTGATACTGCACTTGCTCTTTCTTTGTTGAGTACATGACATTTTCAGGCGGCTATTGACAGACCTCGCTTAGAAGATCAGGGATCATCGTTCGAATTCAAGGGTGAGTCAATTCTTTCGGGCTGCCATGAGTTCACCTTTCGTCTATGTCCACATTTCGGACTTAGACTTTCTAGCTAGTTATTAGTCCGTTAGTTTGGGGTTATGACCCTTCTTGTTTAGACTTTGATTCATTGTTAGATGTTTTGGTACATTGACTTTCAGGTTCTAGGTGTAATTTTCGCATTGTTTAGTTGTTAGATCTTTTGGAAGTTTATGGGAACTTCAATTTTAGTTATTTAACTTGCTTCCGTAACTGAAATGCTTTAATTTTTCTGGTTAGTTGCTTGGTTTGAGTTGTAGTAGTGGTTCTCCCACCGGAGGGTTAGTTTGGGTGCCAATCACGATGGTCTGAATCGTGACAGAGGCTTCATATGAATCCTGCTTTGTTAGGTGCAGGGGAGGACCTACGTGATGTTAAGAGGGTTCGTATGAATCCTGCTGGTCTATTTCGTTTTGTAAAATTTGTGTTGCTCTTGCTAACTCTATTGCTATATAGTGTCTTTTGTAAAAAAAATTAATTTATTTTTTTGATAGAAAGAAAGGAAGGAATACAAGATGGTTTGGACCTAAAATAGCCCAAAATCTTAATAAAGTATTAAGTCTTTTGTAAAAAAATATATAAATATATAATACAATTTCAGATGAGAGTATTATAAATAGGTTTTAAAAAATGAAAACTCATAGTATACAATTGTATAATATATCTTTATTGATCAAACCTTATTCTGTTGACTTCTATAATACAATAATTGAAATTATAATATGAAAGTTAGATCATTTTTCTATTCAAATTGTCTTGAACTATTCCCTCCGTATACTGTATCTTCAATAAAAAAAGATAATTATTTTTAATGAAAATAATCAAAAACCATAAGCGCCTAATCTTTTTGAAAGATTACTTCTCCCAACTCTCATGTTTTACTTTTTTGGTCCATCATTAATTAATGTAGTATCTAATTCTAACCTATCACAGAAGTGAGAAGACTTATTTTTAAATTTTTATTAGATTTGTCCCATAGATATGTGAAAAGACTAATGAGTTTAATAAAGTTACAAAGAATTAAAGATTGTACATTAAAAAAAGAGTCAAATTTCTACATCCACATGTTGAAGGTCCCCACAAGTGTAACAATTTGGGTCCGGAAATAGCGTATTTGACCAAATGCTTTGAGTTTTTATTTTTTAGATTTATCATGCCTAAATATGAAGATGATTCTTTATAAAATTTATTCAAAAAATAATACAGTGAAAATTTAAGAAATGTCTCAAAAAGTATTTACCAAGAAAGATTACAATATATATATATAAATAAATTCTCGCAACTTATACTGATCCTCCAATCAATGAAGCCAAATTGTACGTAAAATAATATAAATGGACAAATAATAAATCTTTCGAAATACTAATCTTAATAATATAATGAGCATTTTTACTTATATCTTCTTCATTTTAATTTAAGATAAAAAAACCTTTTAAATTTTATAGTCATAAACTAAAAAATGAAGAAGGTACAAAAATATCTTTTGAATCTCGTGATTTTAAGGTAGAAAAATAATATAGTGCATTTTTAATAAATAAAGATCTTCATTGCCCTTGCCTTTGTATACAATATATTTTCTTCGTGAGATTATTTATGGTTGTCTATGATTTGTTATATTATTTGTTTAAATTTGTTCTGAATATAGCATTTGCATTTGCAATTTTGGAGCCAAATATTACATATGCAGAACCATAATATTGCTGCTATATATGTGAAATTATCAAAGTAAAAACCAGTGTGTAAGAAAAGAGAAATAAGTCAAAAACTAAAGGAAAGTAAAAGCTGAAAAGGTTTCAACATTTTGGACTAACATTAAAGATTAGATAAAACTTTTGCACAGAGGAAAATAGTAGTAGTATTTTTTATCTTCATTTTGACTGTTTCATCATTGTATATATTTGCAGCACATATAATAAAGGAAAAATTACTTGGATTGATATCTTTAATAAATAATTACTTATTTTAGTGATATTTTTTATTTATTACAATTTATAGCAATATTATGTTAAATCTGTAATATGTATTAAAAGTGAATTACGTATGTAATATATATGTATTATAACTGTTTTTTAAATATATTATGCTTGTTTGGTAAGAAATTGACATATTGTATTATAAGTGTATTAAAATGTGTGCTAAATGTATTATTCATCAATAAAACTTGTATTATATGTGAATGATAAATTATTTTTTGTAATATGTATTAAAATTGTATTATAAATATATTAAAAGTGATCAAGTGAAAAAAAATGTTACTGCTATAAATGGTAAATATTTTTTTATATAATATATTTATGTAAGTTTTCCTATAATAAAATTATATACTATGCTCATGTTGGGCCCGGACGCTCGGGCTATCTTTACTATCCACTACTAATATATAAGTGTGGATAACCACACAGATGATGGTCAACATGTCTGCATCACCTTTGTGGTTCCACACCCCTCTCTCTATATATATATATCTATTTTTTTTCCTTTCGTTTTGATTTATTTGTCTTATTTTTTAATTTTTATATATTTAAAAATTACGTAGAAAATACTATAAATCATAATAATTGACAACTTAATATATATTTTTTTAAAATATATAAATTGTTTGATTAATTCATAAAATTAATCTATCTGTGTTATATAGAATGGGACAAAAGAAGTAACATGTACTATTTGATTTGTAAACTAAAACAAAAAGTATTGTATATGTAGGAAATATATAAGGATAATACTTTCTTTAGAAGATGCTCAACTTTTATATAGGCTACTTAAGGCCATTTGAGATGATTAGAATCATCTATTATATCTCTATTTATACTAATAAAATGTAAAACCAAAGGTCTTGCACAAATAACTAGATACATGTATCACAATTTATTATATACATGTATTACAAACTCCTCAAAGACTTCTGAAAGAATTAAAAGACAATATTAGAAGACTAAACATCAAGGTGTTGTGAATGCATTAATTCCAACACTCCCCCCCCCCCCTAATGCATTTGATTGATGCCTTCTCGAAGATACCAAAACTTTTCTCTTGGAAATGCTTTGGTGAAGATGTCGGCAAGTTGTTCTCCTGTCTGACAATAATTGTAATTGAATTTCGTTTTTCTCTTGTACTTTTGAATATCTCCTTTTTGATTGAGTTTCGTTTTGTAAATCCATTTTAGACTTACAATTTCTCTTTCTTTAGGTATAGTCACACACTCCCAAGTATTATTTTTCTCAATCATTCAATTTTTTTCTGCCAAGGCTTTCTTCCAAACATCATGCTTTATTACCTCCTCATAATTTTTTGTCTCAACACCGATAAAGTTGCATCTTCGATAAATTTCACTCAACATTTTTGTTCCTCTTGGAGGTGGTTCTTCATCATCATAATTTGAGATTTCTCCCCTTTGAGGGACATCTTCCTCTTCCTCACCCTCTTCTTGATTTGACACATCTAAAGATATGATAGAAGTATTATCTACCTTAATTTCAGTATGTATCTCAGGAAGACCTTGCACCATGTCTTTTTGCTTGAGAAGCTTCAAACCATGAAAATTCAAGCGACAAATTTTTTTGTGCCAAAGTCATGAATCATCTACAACTTCATTTTTGAATCCATTGTAATGAAATTGTAAAGGAAATTTTCTTTTTATCATCTCTACTTCAACAATAACTTGATTTGGCTCAATTTTATCATAAATCTTGCAATAATTATCTCTATACACTAGAGAATAACCAATTTTCATGAATTGACCAACACTAAGCAAATTTTCTTTCAAGTCAGGAACATAAAGAACATCATGAATTTGCTTACCGCTCCCTTTTATGTTGATCGAAATGATACCTTTACCTTTTGCATCAACTAAAGCTTCATTTCCCATTCTCACTTTAGTAGTGATGCTACTATTAATGGAGAGAAAAGCCTTTTCATCTCCAGTCATGTGATTGCTACAACCGTTGTCAATATACCATTCATTGGTTTTTACTAAAGCATTAGATTGAGAAGCAAAGAAAAGGTTTTCTTCCCTTTTTTCCTCCTGTTTTTCACAAAAAAATACTTGCTCCCGTTGCTTGTGCTAGCAATCCTTCTCAATGTGGTCAAATTTTTTGCAAAAGTTACGCTTGCCTTTGTGCCAACATTTTTCTGCATTGTGATTAGTCCTTTTGCTAATTTTACAAAAAAGACTAGTACTTTTCTCACCTTTTTCTTCAACCTTCTTAGAAGAATCATCATGATCTTGCTTCATTTTTGGATTGTAATTCTTCTTTTGTTGATTTTTTCAGAAATTTTGAGAATTCTCATTTGTTGTGGATTGAAAATTCGTCTATTTAGGTTGATCTTCACGAAAAAATCTTTGATTCTCGTGTGCACGAAATGATCCAACAAGCTCTTTGATGGAAAGCTTAGAAAGATCTTTCGTCTCCTCAGTGATAGCAACAATGTACTCATACTTTTCTGTGACACTAATTAGAATCTTTTCCACAACTTGTCAGTCAGAAATTGTATCACCATGATTTCTCATTTCATTGACAATATTCATGACTCTTGTGCAATATTCATCTATCTTTTCAGATTCTATCATCTTTAAATTTTGAAACTCTCTTCTAAGAGTTTGAAGATTTATAGTGCGTACCTTTTCGTCACCATACACCTCAGTTTCCAGAGACTCCCAAACTTGTTTGGCAGTCTCACAAGTAGCAATTTTTATAAAATATGCTCGTGAGACTTCCATTTGGATTTTGCTCAAGGCTTTTGCATCTTGACGATACTTAGCCTCAAGATTTTTCATCTCTACTGATGTAAGTTCACCATCGTTTTCTTGCTCTTCAAAGCTATTTGCAATAATAGTCCACAAACCTTCAGCTTTCAAATGTGTTCTCATTCTTATCTTCCAGTATTCAAAATTAGTTCCATAAAAAAATAGAGTAAGAACAACTGAAGAATCAGCACCTTCATTTGTTTTGGATGCCATATTTTTTTCTTCACCTAACCCCAAATTAAGAACAAAAACCTGCTCTTGATACCAATTTGTAGGAAATATAGAAGGAGAATACTTTCTTTAGAAGATGCTCAAGTTTTATATAGGCTACTTAAGGCCACTTGAGATGATTAGAATCATCTATTACATCTCTATTCATATTAATAAAATGTAAAACCAAAGATCTTGCACAAATAACTAGATACATGTATCACAATTTATTAGATACATGTATTACAAACTCCTAAAAGACTTCTTGAAAAACTAAAAGACAAATTGGAAGACTAAACATCAGTGTGTGAATGCATTAATTTCAACAATATATATCCCAATAATTAACATCAATTGATTGACTTTTGAAATTTTATATGTGCTACAATATATTGGGACAAGAGAAGGAACATATATTATCTAAAAATTACATAAAATGTACTATAAATAACAATAATTAACAACTTAAAATATCTAAAAATCATATTAAAATTTAATTGATTCACTAAAGTTTATATTTTACATATAAAATAAGACAAAAAATAAATAACAGATATTAAACCCATGCTAACACGAACATGTTGTGTCTAGTAAGAGTACAAGTCTAGAAGCCTTATCCATCAAAATTGATTAGTCAAAATGACAACGTTGTCAAATGTAAATATTAAGACTGACCACCGCCCACGACTCTTTAACCAATTTAACGTGATTATAACACAATAATTAATTGTTTATCCCCAAGTTCACTGAATATGACCTAAACGAACCTTTTTCTAACTTTCTTTCAATTTAGTCAACTGAATCCAGCAGAAACTTATTTGAATATGTTTATTTTAATTTAATTTAAAAAATTAATTAAAATTTTAATAATAGATATTTAAAATAATTTTTCTCTATAAAATAATCTTAATATTAAAAGTGTATTGATATTTGTTCTTTTCCGTAGTTGTATTCTTGAAAACACCTTTTTAAAAATAATTAGACAAACACAATTTATTTATCAAAAATACTTTTCAAATAATTAGCCAAACACAAATTATTAAAAGCTATTTTTCAAAAAAAAAACTTTTAAAAATAGTTGTTCTTTAGAGTAATGCCAAACAAACTCTAATATTTATTATAGTAATATTTTATTTTAGCATTTTATAGTAAGTTAAACTATATATAGAAAATAACTTTCTCAATAAAAATATTTTCTAAAAAATATTTGTCCTCATACCAATCACAGTCAGATGTGTGTTTGGTACAAAAGGCAAATGACTTTGAAAAATGTTTTTCATGAAAAAGACATTTTATGATAAATGGTTTATCCAATAAATGGTACAATTGAAAATTTCAAATCTTTGAGAAAATAACATTATTACTTTATGAGAAATTGTCAAGTTTGATTATTGAATAATTTTTCGTCTGTTAGCTATCTCAACTATCATAAAAATCTTATTAATTGTTTCTTGACAATAAGGGTGCTTCAATTTGAGGATAGTTTTAAATTTTAATTAAAAAAATTAGGGGGTAAATGTGTGTGTTTTTTTTTTTTCTCAAATAGATAATAAAAACTTAGAAAATAGGATGGTCCATAGGTAAATTTGGATATTTTTTCTATTACTATATTAGTGTGTTTGATGCAAAGGGAAAATGACTTTAAGAGATGTATTTATGATAAAGTCATTTACAAATATTTGATACGAAAAAAAGTTAATATGAAAGGTATTTTTCATCAAAAGGAAAAATATGACTTATGTCACTTATAAACGGAAGTCATTTTTCTTATAGTTATTTTAGATTACATAGTATCTTCTTATATTTTTTTTTAACCAACAAGGACATGCTATTAATTTTTAATATTCAAAAGTTTTATTAGAACACTCTTTGATTTTGTTGATATTATTATTAATTTTTAATATATATTTCTTAAAAATATCTTGTACTCATCAATTAAACATTAAGAATTGAATAATTTTTCTTTGGTTGATTTTTTATCCAATATACATCTCAATTGTCACAAAAGTCTTATTTTTTTCCTGACCACTAATAGCAAAGGTATGAATCGAAGAAAAGTTTAGGGAAAGATAAAGTTGAACAATTTAGGATCGTACAAATCAAATATTTTTCCTAATAATTATATTTTACATAGAAATATATAGTAATAAAAAAGATATAAACTTATCTATATCATTTTAAATTGCTCAATTTTATCTTTACTATATTTTCGTTCATATCATATCATATCCTTATTATGAGTAACTTATCTCATATTTATCGTTAATAGTAACATTATCCAAGATTTACCGTTATCTTCAAATTGAAGCATCATCAGGGACCAATGAAAAAAATAACTTTTTTAATGAGTGAGATAGAAAATTAGAAATATTATACCAAAAACTAACTAACTAAATATGATTCAATTCTGAATAAATAGATAAATAAACTTGATCATTTTTCATATTATAATAAAATATATGTCCTAAAATTAGTTTAGCGTGGAGAAAAATATTTTTCAAAACAAATATTAATGCCTTTTTTCTTGATCACTAATAGGCAATAGCAATGATATGAATGGAAGAAAAGTATAGGGAAAGATAAATTTGAACAATAGGGTTGTACAAATCGAACACTTTTCCTATTACATTTTATATTGAGATGTAATAATAATAAAAAATATAAATTTATCTATATCGTTCTAAATTGCTTGATTTGATCTTTTCCTAAGTTTTCGCTCATTCATATCCTTAATATTAGTAAATTATCTTGTATTTGCCATTGATATTAACATCATCCATGTTTTTTGAGAAATATTTGGTTAAGATTTATAATTGTCTTAGATTGAAACTCGATCAGGGATCAAGGGAAAAAAGGCGACTTTTTTGATGATTGAGATAGGAATATTAGATAAAAAACCAACCAATGAAAATGTTTCAATTTCCAATAATAGATAAATAAACTTGATCCTTTTCTATAGAGTAATAAGACACATGTCGTCGAGTTTGTTTGATATGGAGGAAAATATTTTCTTATTTTTTTATATTTAATTAGGCAAAAATTCTTTAAAATATTTTCTCTAATAAAAGAAGTTAAAAAAAATGAGGAAACAAGAAAAACAGATTCCTTATGTGATATTCTATATTTGTTAGTACAAAAAAAGATAAATATATCCTCAAACTATCGTAAATATTATTCAAATATTTTCCGTTATATTTTTAGGTCACTGATGTCTTTACCATCAAATGGAGTCTATATACTATTTGGACTACCGAAGGGACACCTGCCACTAGGGGTGTTCACGGGTTGGTTTGGGTCGGTTATTGGTCAAAACCAAAACCAAACCAACTTAATCGGTTTTAAAATTATCAAAACCAAATCAAACCTAATATAATATATATTTATCGGTTTGGTTGTTATCGGTTTCAGTTCGATTTGATTCGGTTATTAATCATATACATAAAATTAAAAGAAATAATTTATTCAAAACGTGAAAAAAGTGACTATAATCTATTCAAAACGAAAAATAGTTAGAATGACTGACATTACAAAATTTTTGATTATTGAATTTACTATGAATAAAGCTTCAAAATTCACTAGTTTTGTCCTAGAAGGAAGAGACATTGACATTTTTAGTCACACAAAGAATTGTTATAGACACTCATATACATGAAACCAATAAGATAGATGTTCTTACCTTGGACATTTTTACTTTCATAAGTAAATTATAGATGAATACATATATAAGAATTTTAAAATTGTTTATAAAATAGTATATTATGTATGTATAATAATAAAATTTATGTGTATTATTTATCGGTTTAGTTCGGTTATTTCTTCGGTTTTTTTCTAACAAAATCATAACCAAATCAAATACTATCAATTTTTTAAAAATCAAAAACCAAACCAAACCAAACCAAACCAAACCAAACCCTAAATAAAATCAATTCATTTAATCGATTTGGTTCAATTTTTTGATTTGAATCGATTTTTATCCAAACCGTGAACACCCCTACCTGTCACAATCTTAATGACCTATAAAAATTTATTTATATTTACGATAGTTGAAGGATACATTTTTATACCCTCCCCACCCCTTAACTATCTGATCCCCTTCGATCCAGAAGCTCCACTCCCAACCCCCTCCCATCCCTACAGATGTTTGACTAACTTATATATAAACATCAATAATATAATATCGTTTTACTTCCTTATCAAATATTAAAAAATAAATAAAATTTCAACTTATTTATACAAGAATATTTTCCATATTTCCCTACATGTTATTATTGTTCTCATGGACATGAAAGTTCCATAATAGAGAAAACAATTCGTCAAAATTTGAAAGGCCAAAAATTTCTAAAAAACCCCATTTACCTTTTAGGAGTCAAACATTTGGTATATAGACAAAATTGGTGGAGGATCCCAAAGTCCCTTATCCTATTAGGAGGAGTATTATTTATTTATATAGTATATAATATTAAAGTTGCACACAATTAAGAGAATTCTCTCAAATTAGCCTTTCTCTTGATTTTCCTCTTTTCTTGTAAACACCCCCCTCCCTATACCCTACAATCTCTTTCAACTTCCACGCCGCCTTCATGGAAATCAATTGAAGAAAATTCTCATAACCGTTTTTTTCATTATAAAATCATGATGATGATGGCGGGTGTGGTTGTTCTTTAACATTTGGTTTTAATTCTTGAATATTGATTAAAAAAAAAGTAAGAAAAATGTGTGTGATTTTGGAAAAAGAGGGTGATGATGATGGTGTGCTGTTGGTTTCACCGAATAATTTTTCTGCTGTTGAAGATAACTGCATTTACAGATCTGGATTACCTCAACCGTCTAATTTCCCCTTTCTTCAATCCCTTAATCTTCGATCCATCATGTTAGTTTTTTTTTTTTATTGAATTGGGGATTTACATATTGATTTCTTGGTTTTATTTTCAAGATTTGTATGTGGGTAATTGTAATTTGATTATTTTAATATGGGTTTGCAGATATTTGTGCCCTGAGCCTTATCCTGAAGAGAATTTGGAGTTTCTGAGAATTAATAATATCAAGCTTTTTCAGTTTGGTATTGATGGAACTAAGGTACTAATCCTTTTTCGTAATTATTTATCTGTTGTGATTTGAAATTCTATGAAATTGTTAATTTGTGTTCAAATTGCATAATAGTTGTTTTTGGGTAAAAGAAAAGAGGTTTAGATTGCATTCATGTAAAGCTTTTGATTCAAAATATATTACTAATGGAATTGTTTTGGTAATTTTTGTGGGCATATTGTTATCTTGATACTATTAAAAAATAAGGCTAAGAAAATTGTTTATTTGAATTTTCCAGTGCTACAATCTATTTTTGCATAAGTACTTCTTGTAAAAATGGAATCTTTTTCCATTCAGGAGCCATCAGCTATGTCTAGCAGTGCTATAACAGAGGCTCTGAAAGTGATTACTGGTAAAAAATCTATGCCTTTTCTATCTGTTGTGTTTTAAAGGATATTTTTAAATCTTGGTATACAAATTTTTACTTTGTTTTTCGTTTTTGGTTTTTAGATGTCAGGAATCACCCTGTTCTCATCCATTGTAAGCGCGGAAAGGTACAAAATCATCATCTTATTGCTCTGGTGTCTATGCTTACGTTTGTTGTGTGTATATTTCGTTCGGAGTTTCATTGGTGTTAATTGATGCATAGTCTGTGTTATGCTCACGTTTGTTGTGTGTATATTTTGTTCGGAGTTTCATTGGTGTAAATATATCTGATGTGCTATTATTGAATGTTGGTGTACCTCTCACGTCTTCTTGTGATCTTCTGTTGGTTCATTATGTTGTCTCTCATGTTTAACTTATGAAATATATCATGTCGGATTAACATGGACGACAGAGTGAGGATTCATATATGATATATCCACCTCAACTTGCTTCAGATTCAGGCGAAGCTGTTGTCTAGCTAATCTATATAATGGTTATTGTTTTTGTGTGAACTTCAACCTACGCAAACCTTACTACTTTAAGCTCTTTTGTTTGAATTTCAATCATCATATATAGTCGTTGTAAATTGAACTGTTGTTTCGTTTCTTTTCCCAATTGTAATACATAACTGATTCAAATTTCCTTGTCCTGATTGTAACAAGTTTGTATATTTCTCTCCTGCAGCACCGAACTGGTTGCCTCGTTGGATGCCTGAGGAAATTGCAGAACTGGTGTATGTCTGCTGTGGTGGAGGAGTACAAGCATTTTGCTGGCACAAAGTGGAGAGAAACCGATGTCAAATTTCTGGAGAAATATGACGTTTCACGCATTAGGCATTGTCTTGAGAGCATTATCTATAGGTACTATGGGTCGAAGAAGAGGCGCTTGCAGTACAGAGAAGAAAGTCTGCAGAAGCCCCAGATGACTTCAGTTCTATAGAGGGGATTTATCCACCTTAAGTTTTAGCCTGGATTGGATATAATACCCATTCTTCTTTTATTTCTCTTTTCATTGCTTCAGATTCATCTATTACCACCAATTTGTTTCTGGGATGCCTTTACTTTGCCTTAATTCGAAACCAGAAATATTAATTTCTGTGTTGAATTCTTTTTTCTCTTGTACATGAATAGTTATTTTCACCTTCATATTAGATTTTACTAAAAAGATTTAAGTTTGAAGGATAATATTGGATGTAGTTAGTGACGATTCATATGACCCAACTCGATTAGGGTTATGGCCTATAATAGTAGTAATAAGTTCAAAGTTATAGGTGATTCCACAGAAATATGAAATGTAACAACCCTAAATGAATGTTTACACATTTATTTTTTTATATATAGATAGCTTGATCCATGTGCATGTGACCAAAAAGTTGCAAAGTTGAGTGTGGTATTAGTCATATGATACATGATAGTATGCGACTTTTGCGGGTTTAATATCAGGAAGTTGTCCTGTTTTTCTATAAAAGAAAGGAAAAAAGAAAACATAGTCTCTATCGAATGGGTAACTTCTATTTAAATAATTTTAAATGAGTAAAAAAATGATAAAATTCATATTATTCATTTGGGGATAGTTAAATGGGTAAAAAAGATTCATTCGTAAAAAAAACGTGATATTAATATTTTTTTTGAGTGTAGGTTGAAATAAACCCGACTTTATCACTATATTATTAAAAACTGGAACATGATTACAACTTTAGAATAGTAATTACAACTCTCAAACTACTTAATTACAATGAAAATATTGAAATTACAAGTAAGTAAAGGATAGAGATAAGAATGGAGATAAAAAGTTTAGACTCTACAAAGAAGAAGAGTGGAACAAACAGTTGCTTCACAAATACACATAATTTTTCCAAACCGCAGATGACAAATCTAGTATTGAGTTGTCTAATTCTTGAGCCTCTTTGTGGTTTGTCATGACCCAGGGGTACCCATAGATGTGACACGGCGTACAAGGCTCCGAAGAGCCTCATACAAGCCTCATAACATTCATAACATTCGATACAAGGAAAATGGTACGAAATTAAAACTTTTCTTTAAATCCGTACAATAGAAAATCATCATTAAAACAACGGAAGTCTACTAGTTTCACATGGCCATCTAAAACAATCTTCGAATCAAAAGTAAGGTCACGGCCCTTTACAATAGAAAGTCTAAAAAGAGACTATTACAAAGAAAGACATGAAACATCAAAAGTACTTGTCCTCGAATCCATGAGGACATACCACTAGTCTTGGAAGAACTCAATCCAAGCGTCAACTAGAAGAACTCAACTCACTTGCCGGAACCTACACTTGGTAGAAAAATAGAAGAAATATGGGTGAACACATTTTATGTACTAAGTATGATAGTCATGCAAAAACCATGCTTAAAACGGATATTTTATTTGAAAGTCATGCTTTATGCCAATTTTGAGAAAACTTCATGAACATAAGTATAAGAGGCATAAGATACAAGTATAATCAACATACAAGCCATTTCATCACTTTAGAACATAATCAACATGTAAGCCATTTCATCACATTAAAGCCTTCACCTTAAGTAACCCCAATTTATACTATGTGCAATGTATGAATAGCGTCCCATACCACCATCCACACTAAGTACCACATTAAGGCCAACTTACCATTCCTCCTTTTCAACTTTAGACAATACTCATACATAAGGAACATAAACATTTCACAAGTCATGACAAGGAAGTAACTCATAATACAATCCAAGTAAAGCATGTATCATCACATTAAGCATATAAGTCAACATTCTTCATTAGCTTCATTAAGAGCACTTTCATTCATTAGTCATTAAGACATTAGAGAACTCATCATAGCCCTCACAAAGCCTACTCGTGCAATGCATGAATGACATCCCATATTACCACCCACACTTCACAGAACTTCTCAAGCAACCATAGTGCACATCTCACATGATAGGAATAAGCATTAACCGACATAGACCATGAGAGCAAATCATGGAATCCGGTGTCATATGATCCCACACCGAAAGAAGGTGTTCTACTTGCCTAATGTAGAAATAAATACATTTTAGCTTAGGTGGATCCACTAGCTAATATCCTATGTGGGCACATAATTATGGGATAAGAAAGATGTTCATTGAAACCCGGCCTAAACATGGGGAGAGCTTCCATCTTACCAAATCCACTCAGTGGTTAGCCTCCATTCCCATAGAGTATTTCATTACTTTATCATTATCACACATGAGAGGGTGTCATTGGCCTACCGACCCAAAGTACATTGATTAACACATGAAAGGGCACCATAAGCCTACCGATTCAAGGTACATTATTAGGATAGCTCATTGAATCCTCATGAAAGGGTGCCATAAGCCTACCGATTCAAGGTTCATCATTAACATTCATGGAAGGGTGCCATAAGCCTACCGATCCCAAGGTTCATTATTAACATGCATGGAAGGGTGTCATTAGCCTATCGATCCAAGATACATCATTAAAATAGGTCATAGAACTCATCATGCAAGTGCTACCAACATTAGGTCTACCGATTCATGTTCATTAAACCAAGACACATTCATCACACAAGAAGATGATACCTAAACCTACCAATTCAAGATGTAACAATCAACATTACTTTCATTTACACAAGAAAATGATGCCTAAGCCTACTAATTCAAGATGTAACATTACATAGAAGAAACCCTTCACATTCTATCATCATCATTCATGAGTGTTAATTGAGAATAAACTTTCAATCATAACACAATTACAAACATGATCATAATACTTTCATTGAGGTCACATACATATATTTCACATCATAATCATACATATATCCTTCATGAAATTGCCCTTCAAGGCTATGAATCAATCTCAACCCAAACATCTAGAATATTACATTAGATAAGGGAATTAACATGATTTAATAACTAATTCAATATAAACATAAACATAAACAATTCAACATACTTTCATGATCAATCAATTCCCAATCACAATTCACAACTTGGGATTTTGGGGGAAAACATGGGTTCATAGAGGAAATACACCATAATTCATCATTAATTCAACAATCCATTCATAATTTATCATATGTAAACCTTTGAAAACGTTTTGGAATTGAACCCATGCATAGATTGAAAACCCTAGGTTTTTGGGGATTTTGGAAACTTGAAATCATCTTTTAATAGGGCTCTTTGAATGAAACTTAATCAAGGATGAAGACTACCATACCTTCTAGGAAGAAACTCCACGGAAATTGAGGGTGAAAGGTGAAATCTTGAGCTTCAAAGCTTGACTCCTTCTTCTCCAATGGTGGTTTCTAGATAGAGAATATTTGGAGAGGGTGGGAGGTTTCTATTGTGTTTTCAAATAATGAATTGAAAAAGGAGTTTTAATACCTTTAAAAGCCTTAAAATACTTTAATAAATCAATAATAATCGTCCCCAACCCCTAACTAATTAATTATGAATTTACTATGTTGCCCCTCCACTTGGCCGAAACTTGACAGCAAAACAGTCATGACTCACGAAACCCCACCCACGGATAGTGGGTGGGTCCATGAGCCATTCTGGCACTTCGTGGTTTGGTTCAGCAACATGTCATCTTGGCCCTTGACCTACAGATGGGTTCCATGGGGCGTGGATGGACCTACTGGGCGTAGGTCATGACATTTTTGACAACTAATTAGGTTAAAAAATACCTCACCGTTATCTCAAGAGACCACAAATATCCTCAAGAGCTAACATACCAAATTTTTAATGACGTGGCAAATCACATGAGTTTGATCCCTCCATCTAAGATGCCACCTAGGATTCCCACTAATCCATTCTTGCTAACCCATCAATTCATCCTCCCAAATCAAACCTAGTTTTGAGAGAAAAATTAAATATTTTCTATTAAAATTTCAAGCAATTGGTTTTTTAGTTTAGTTTTCAAGCAATGGGTTTTCATTAAGATTTTTTGTTTTCAAGATTGTTACCCTTCATGATGGGAATTGAAGATAAAACACTGCTTTGTTTGTGTCACGGGGGGAAAGATGAATAAGGTTCTACCCGATGTAACCATTTCGTATGGGGGAGGTATTTATTGCAAAGAAGGGCATAAAGTAGAATGATTTTGTGAATGTAGGTTTTGACCGATTAGCGTTGATCATTATGTTGCATTTTACAGTGAAGTTTGATAGGTCGGAACTGATACGGCTGAGGGACCAAGAAGGTATTGATACTCTGTTTCAATTTAAAGATGGGTATGCTCATGTTTATGCATCAAGTCTGGAGAAGGAGCCATATTCTAAACCTCGATCAGGTGGCACGAAAAAAGTTGAACATATTAATCCTCGGTCGAGATAAGCAACCAGATCCTACTCTGGTAGGTGATGATCAAAACGATAATAAGTGTTACTAAAAATGGGTTAGCAATTTCAGACGAGAACAAAATTACATTAATTCTTGTTACAAGTTATAACAAACAAAATTTTTATTTTAAGATGGGAGATAAAACAATTTATCTAACTTGTTTTGATTTTAGAGGTGTAATGTTTTGACACTAATTGAATTCATGGAAAAAATAAAAAAGTAAGGGTAGAACCCCTCTAGATTTTCGAAGTCTAACAGTGAATAATGAAGAGAAATTTAATTTGATTTGGGAAGATGAATGGATGGGGTTGGCGAGAATGAGTTAGTGGGAATTCTAGTTGGCAGTTTAGGTGGAGGGATCAGTCCCACATAACTTGTCACGTCATCAAAAATTTGGGGGGTTAATTCTTAAGGATATTTATGGTCTCTTGGAAGTATTTTTAATCTCAAAATATAATAGTAGAAATCTATTTCGTATAATTAGGGGTGTTCACGGTTTGAATAAAAATCGATCCAAACCGAAAAACTAAATCAAACTGATAAAATAAAACCGATTTTATTTGGGTTTGGTTTTAGATTTTTGAAAATCGATAATATTTGGTTTGGTTTTAGATTTTTGAAAATCGATAATATTTGGTTTGGTTATGATTTTATTCGAAAAAACCAAAGAAATAACCGAACCATACCGATGAATCATATACATATATTTTATTAATATACATACTTAATATATTATTTTTATAAACAATTTTAAAGATCTTATATATGTTTTCATTAAAATTTATTTATAATTTACTTATTGAAAGCAAAAATGACCAAGGTGAAAACATTTATCTTATTGATTTCATGTATATGAGTGTTTATGACAATTTTTTGTGGGACTAAAAATGTTATTGTTTCTTCCTTCTAGGCCAATATAGTGAATTTTAAAGCTTTATTGATAGTAAATTCAGTGATCGAAAGTTCGGTAATTTAAGTCATTCTAACTATTTTTCGTTTTGAATGGATTGTTGTCACTTTTTCACATTTTGAATGAATTGTTTCTTTTATTTTTGTGTATGGTTAATAACCGACCCAAACCAAATCGAAACCGATAACCATCAAACCGATAAATGTATATTATATTTGGTTTGGTTTGATTTTGATAATTTTAACCAATAACCAATCCAAACCGACCCGTGAATATCCCTACGTATAATTAAGGAGTAATTATAATACAAACGGGTAACAACCATTCAAACAAGGTGTTAATGTTATTATATAAGATAAATTACTCAAGTAAATTTGAGATCATCCCAATTCTTTCTGGCAAGGGTAAAAACAAAGAGAAAAAGCCCCTTTATACATACATTACATTCTCCCCCTTTCCAATACAAAACAAAATCAACTAACCCTAGGGTTTTCTCTCCCCAGTTTCCTTCGCCATTCAATCACCATGACAGGAAAAGCAAAGCCAAAGAAGCATACAGCGAAAGAATTAGCTGCAAAGATCGATGCAGCAACGACTAACAGGGGCGGCGGTAAGGCTGGGTTAGCCGACAGGTCTGGTATTGAAAAAGGTGGACATGCGAAGCTTGAATGTCCTCTTTGCAAAGTGACTGCACCTGATATGAAGTCTATGAAGATCCATCATGATGCAAAACACCCAAAAATTGCTTTTGATGAGGCAAAACTCAACAATCTTCATTCAACTGGTGGTGTTGCTGAATCAAGCACCAAGCCTAAACCTGGTATCCGTGGAAGTCTTAAGAAGTGAATTATGTTTCTTTTTTTTGGGATGATAATAGTTTTGTGGTGGTGGGAATCATATGAATAACATCGAACCCACTTTTAGTTTGTTTGTTCTGTTTCTGGTGATGTAATCTTTATCATATGTTTCTTGGTTTATGGTTTATATGGATGTTTCTGCTACTGCGCTTATTATTCTGGATATAATTTACTTTCATATATATTTTATATATCTGATTATGTTTTTTTTTAAAAAAAACATAGCTAGCGTTCTGGTTAGGGATTAGGAAAAGTTTTATACTTTGATAGAAGGATCCTTATGATTGGATGATTTGGTTTTCTTTTGTGGGATTACACCGGATTTGTTGTTGTTGTATGGTTTTCTTTTGTGGGATTACATTGGGTCTGTTGTTGTTGCTGTACAATTACTGCGTTTTTACGTTTGGTGGGATTTTTCTTGCTAGTTTAGTTAGCTGATGTGTTATTGTTGTTGTGAGAGAGCTTTAGGGTCATATTATTGCGTAATTTGAGTGTGTTTCTGGTTGTGCTAATATTAGGGTGTGCAAAAGTTTGATCTTTTGATGTTACATGGGATGATAGAGTGGGCATGAATAATATGGAATCTGTGTTTAGCTTTTTCTCCTTTAGTTATCTATGTGTCTTGGTTATTTGGAAGCTACTGCTTATGTTTTCCAGGGAGGGTTGTTGTTTTACGAATAGTTCGTTTCATATCCTTTCTCAAAAAAAGAAAGAGAAAGTTTGTTTTCATATCTTTTATAATGTTCACTTGTATTTTAGTCACTGATTCAAGTTGAACAAATTAAAAGAAAAAGAGAAGTTTCTTTACAGAGGAGTTTTTGGAGAAGAGCTTAAGAAAGTTTTGATACTTGATGCAAGAATTACAGATCCAGCTCTGTTATTTTTCACTTATGTATGATGGTTTTCTAGACGGGATCTTATTGGTATCTTCATCTGCTCTGATGTATTCACATTGTCAGGAGAGAGCTGTGGCATATCATTATATCTAGTGATTTGTTAGTGTAATTTGAGTTATTATCTGCTTGTGTGCTGATATTTTTGGGAGGGTAATAGAGTTTGATGTATTGATTTGGATAATAAGGGAAAAGGGTGCCTGCCCGAATTTTAAACTACAGACTGATAGTGAATGTTGTTGATGCCACCTTTGCTCTTGTGTTTGCTCTCTTACTCAGAGATGTTTTTGATTGGGTACAAATATTAAGGTGCTTAGGCATAGGTGAAGAGAAACAGAACAAAAAGACTATGGCGATAGAGAGGAAGTTGTTAAAGAAACTTACATTAAGATTATATGCGTGAGAGCTTTTTGTTGACTTATGCTAGAATTATTATTGCTTTGTAGTTTTTTTCCCATCTTTTGTCATATGTTTGCCCACATATTACACCATTAACTCATACAACATTCAAAATAGCTTTGGTGACTGTCACTAAGCGTTAAGGAGTTTGTTGGATTTGCTTGCCCAGTAAATTCTGGTGTGTTTTTACTTGGATGAAGTTAGGAGATTGTATTCATCTATGCTGTAATGCTGGATTAGAACCACATGCTTGCTTTGCCAGTACATTTTCACTGCTTATGTTTGGTTTTACTGCCTTGTGTATGTTAACTTTGCTCATGTTGCAAATTGTCAGTGTAAACTTATTGGAATAAATATGTATTTGACTGTGAGATCCAATTTCTTGTCTGCCTAGGATAACAGTAGTTATTTACATTGTTGTCTGGACGATGAAAAGGATAACCAGTCCTTTTATAGGTGGTGGGCTTTAAGCATGCATCATACAAAGTTTCTGTAAGGACATGATAATCTTTAGATTGTAATTGCATTACTTGGTTGCAGTACTTTCTTACTGCTTCCTGGTACGACGGAGTTATGCTGCTCTCTTGTTGTTGACTATGAGTCCTTTAATCTGCCTTTTGGTTTGAAGATTTGGTGCTAAAGAGTAAAGACTGGCCTGTTTTGTTCAGGTAAATCTATTCTGTTTGCCTTGTGTTGCAAGCTCTGAAATGTTGTTGTACATTTTGTGTATCGTGGTTCATTTTCTGATAATACTCTTCATCTATGTTGTAGTTGTATTGTTTGTCACCCCCCTTTTAACCAACTGTTGGATACATTACTTATACCCCTAAGTAGAAAAATAGTGCTTGTTTCTTACTTCCGTCTAAAGATGTGGTCCGTGTTGGCGTGTAACCAAATTTTGTTTTCTGTCCAATCTGATTTGTGTATTGCAAAGTCTAGTCTAGTCTAGTCCTATTAGGTGGCTTTTGATTCAAAAACTTAAAAGCTAAGTTTTTGCAGAATTGTTATAAATATTTTACAAAACATACTTTTTTTTTTAATGAAAGAAGAGAAAAAGTTGCGTCTTTGCAACTTTTTGCAACTTTTTGAAGTGAACGCTACCTTAGATTCCAAATGGAAGTGTGCTTTGGTGGTATGTGAGATGTGATTGTTTTATCATCACATTATTCAAGGTCTATAATAATCTATATGCTAGACAATTATTCTTCTTTCTCTCTCTCTTTTTTTTTGATAAAAAAATAGACATAAATACATTATGAAGATTGAATAAATTGATTACACCCTTCTATTACCTCTTATATATGTTCAAAAGTGAAATTGGAACATATATAATATAACCGGTTGCACAAGGAGAGGTGTTCCTTTTATGTCTTTGTATTACAAAAAATGTTGGCTATAATTTATGAAAGTGAGCAATTTCTAAATTTGTCATTTTCATAGCAATAAAGAAGGTTAGGAAGAGAGATATGAATATGATTCGAGTTTGATCGAAAACTTTTTATCCTTCCAAATAGTATAAGATTTATAAGGAAAATAGGAAATATTGCAATTTGCAAATTTGAAATTTAAATTTTACTATTTCAATCTTTGAAATTATGATTTCTTACCCATAAATTTATAATTTACACGGTAAGTATTAAATTTAAAAACTCAATATACAACATTGCATCCCCGCCTCTGAGATTCTCATTAACCTTTATACAAATTTGAAAATGGTTAATAGCATTTCCAAGTTTCATAGAGAGCACTGGGAAAAAAAAATAGAGATTACGTTTTTATTTTTAAGCATTCTTTTATGAGAAGAAAATGTTACTAATTTTATTTCCCTTTGTTGTAAGATAATAATAAAATACATAGTAATAAGATATATATGTAGCAAAAGAATTTGGAGAGAAATTATTTCTTCCTACAAAATGATTTAAGTTAGTTCCCTTCTTATAAAAGAATACAAGCTTCTTGGAAAGTTGCTAGTAGACTATTTTAGTCTTTAGAAAGCTATTTCATGTTGCTTGTAAGTTACTTGCATGTTGTTTCATAAAGTTGTGGGTGTATTAAATAAACATTCATAATTTAGTAAATTCATAACATTCTCTCTTGAAGGTTAGTTAATAGATATTGTACCTCGTTAAAATTCTACTAATAAAATCTTGGGTAAATTTTCAAAATGTCAATATTTTAATATTTAATGGGACCTTTTATCAACATTTTCAATATTTATTAAAAATGTTAATATTTTAGTTTGTTATTCTTCTGATTTACATATTTTTTATTTGTTTGATTTGAAAGTATACAATTATTTAATAACAGAAAAGAAAAAATCATGGGAGAAAATATTTTAAAAAAATGAACATATCACTTAAAATTCTCATCGGTTATAATTTCAAAAGTAATTGATTGTATTCATTTCAATATGTATGATATGTGTATTTGTATTCATTATGATTTTCATGTTTGAGTTTGTATAATGTTATTTTGTATTTCTTTATTAGTTTGTATTCATTCCAATAGGTATACCAACTGGATTTGTAATTATTTGTATCCATACATTTATGTAAATCCGTGTTCATTCAAAAATGATACAACATTGATTTATATATTTTTCAAAAAATGTATATTTTTTCTTAAAATTCCAACAAAATTTGTATTCCAGTCATCAAAACATACAAATTCATAATCATAGAAACAATCAAAATTTGTATTTCAAAAAAATTGTTTTTCACGTCAAAAAATGTATTTCTTATCTGTTATGTATTTCAAAAATACATTATATTCAATGTCTAATTTATAGAACATCTACTAAATATGATTCCAAATTATTTTGTATTCAAAACATCCAACATACAAAAAAAATCAAAACAATTTAATCATTCACTGTTTGTATCCCAAACATATTACATATTAAAAAATATATTTTTTCCTTTGAAATATGGCTGGTGATTCTGTACTTTCATCTCCTTTGGGTTCTTCTGCATGTGAGAGACATGCAAAAATACTTCAATTCATTGAAGAGATAACTAGAATTGCTAATGTTGTTCAACAAAGTATTTTGGATAAGATATTAACCCGAAACTCCCAAATTGAATACCTCAGTGACCGTCTAACCTTTAAATCCAATATTCGGATAGTAACTTATGAAGATCTTCAGGTGAATATCCAACATACAAAATACGATCCAGATCCATTTTCGAATCACTTCCAAACAAATTAAAGAATTAGCAGTTATTGAATACCTGATTGTTTTTTATCTCACAAGTGCCGACAATATCGAAGTTCAACGAAATCAATCAAATTCACTTTGAAATCCGAATTGATTATTTCAATTTTTTCTTCCCTAATGGAAACAATAGCAAATCAGTCGAATTCACTTCGACAAAGGTTGAAAATCTTTTGAATAATTTATGAAATTTCTTAGAAAAATGGAGGAATTTAATTTAAAAAATGCAAGGTTTAAGTTACTTGAGGATATGGAATAATGAAAGAAATTGAGAGGGAGAAAGAGAAAAGACAGAATTTGGGTAAAACTTTTAGAGAGAGAAAAGTGGGTAATGAGTTTTTTTGTTTTTTCCTTTTACCCGTAATGGAGTCAAAAAGTGGGCTTAATTTGAAAAAAATCAAAGGAAGGTAAATAAATTATATTATGATACATTTTATTTGCTAAAACATTGATATTTTAACATTTTTAATAATTATTTTAAAGTGTAGATATTTTTAATAATTATGTTAGAGATTTTGACTAGTTAGCTAATTTATCCAAAAATCTATAGGAAAAAGAGTACACATATTTGATGATAGACATTCTTAGATATCTCCTTAAAAGTCATTCAAGAAAAAATCAATTTAGACACAACTTTAATTGAGAAAAAAAGAGTAAAATGTGTATTTTTCTCCCCCCGAATAAAAATCTATGAGCCCGTTTAGCAAATGAGGCTGAGGACTGAGTGGATGGTTGTGGCTCTCGTAGATCGGACTTTGCTTTTTCAGGTTCCAGGCTAGATATCTTACAAGTGATGCATTTCTATATTGAATGATAAATGTTTTTTTATGTTTTTTTTTGGCATTTGAATTTCTTTTGATCACAGTTCTATTTTTAATGAATAGATCTGATCATGTTATAACTTATATAGGCCCGAGTTGAACATCCAATTGATTCGATATAAATTATCCAGAGAATGTAATGGAATGAGAGGACATAGCTCAAGAGAGATCTTTTGATCCTTCCATTTGGTACCGTAGGATCACTAAGGTCGAGTAGTGAGTTGTCTGATTGGTCCACAATATTTTTTTCAAAACATTTTTAGAGCGAGTCTTGAAGAGGGGCAAACCAAAAATGCTCGAGTGCAAATAATAAAATGTAGATTCATAGGGCTTAAGCCCTATAGCTTGATGTGTAATCCTCAAGCGTAAAAATGTAAGTCTTAAATATAAGTGTATGCCTCGAGTGTTACATTTATTTTTTATTGTTTTAAATATATTTTTTCTACAGATCGTGTTCTTTTATTATTGGTGGAATGTGAATATCTTGGATAAAGTAGGAGTGTCCTCCATGGTGGATAAGATGAGGAGGGGGGGGGGTGACTGAGGTGGTTTAGACATGTGAAGAGGCGATGCACAGAGTCCTAGTGAGGAGGTTTGAAAGACTGTATATGTGATTGGGGAGAGGTAGATGTAAGCAGCATAAGCTTTAAGAAGAGATGATTAGATAGGATATGACACATCTTCAGCTTACCCAACACATGACCTTAGACAAAAATGTTTAGAGGTCGTGGATAAGAGTAGGCGGTTAGTAGGTAAATAGGGGTTGTCGCATTACTAGCCTTTTCATATAGTCTCTGGCTTTTTATACCTGTTATCACGTGGTATTATTGTAGTTCTTACTTTTGATATCTCGCCTCGTCAATAGTTTACTGTGTTCCAATTATCGCACTAGTGTTGATTCATCGTGTTAGTTGTTATGTTTTCTACATTATTTCCATCTGCTTTGTACTTGGGTTTACTACACTGGAGCAGTGTGTATATTTCGGAAACAGCTTATCTACCTCTACGAGGTAATAGTAAAATCTGCGTATATTCTACCCTCTCAAGCCCCATTTGTGGGATTCTATTGGATATGTTGTTGTTGTCATCTTGCATGTTGTAGTTATTTTTCCTTAAAAAATAAATAAATGAAGGAAACAACTCTAGAGAATGATACTTACATAAATAATTTTTTTAGACGATTATGCCTAAAATTGATAGGATAGAGATTTCATACGATTATGCTCTTGATGAAATTCTATACAAATATTTTTTGTCATTTTGCCTACACTTTTTATTTTTTTCCTTCTTTGAAATCAATAATCAGTGCAAATATTGGTTGAGGCAAAGAAAGACGAATAAATATAGAGATCGATGATGAAATGGTTGATGATTTCATTATTAAAGTTTATCTCAAATATTATCATTTTTTATGTTTTACCTTTCTCAAATAATAGTTAATATGACAATATTTTCTATATTATTGGTAATTCATTTGAAGTTATTTGCATAGTTATTGAAACTTTTTCGTTTGCTTATCGTTTAGTAATAAAATTGAAAATATATGAGGCTATATTCCATAGATTCATGAAATTTATACCTCTGTTTCGAAGTTTACGTCTCGCCTTGCCTTGTGTCACAACCTTTTAAAACCTTAGTCTGCATACCTATTGCGTTTCTCTTAGTTTAAATTTTGTCTTCTTTCATAAAATTCTTAGAAGCTCTTGTATTTGTGACTTCAAGTTTTTAAGGGTGTATTTTGGTACTTCTACATTTATAGTATAAGTTATCTTTGAAATATTTCTTATGCTTCTTTATTTTTCCTCTTAAATCATTAAAATGAAGTTAAACAACTTTAGGGTTTGTCTATTGGGGGTAGGTGCCCATCACATTGTTGATTTTTCGAGCATGACATACTAAGATTTATATCAAAATTTCTTTAAAATTATATGAGATTTTTCACTAAGATTTCAACTTTTGATGGTGATTTTCATAGATCAATTACCAAAAATGATATAAAGGTACATGCAGTAGTCTTAAAAAAATTCAATTTGATTTACCCAAAATGTCAATTTTGTCACAATCTGCCGCCTCATACATTACGTTTGAATCATCAAGTACTAATGCAACAGGTTACAAATAATGCCACCATGGATACAAAATATGTTCTCTAAGATAGTGAAAATTATTAACTGCAATTAAAATGTTTACTAACCGCAATTAAAATGTTTTCTAAGATCAAAATTAGCAAAGAATTTTTTAGACGGAGAAGAAATATGAGATATAAAAAAGGGGTAGATTTTATTCCAACATGGAGTTCATAACCATTTAAGTAAGTTTGAAATGAGTAAAAAAACATAATTTGTTTTTTAGTGAGGTAGCTACATGTAAGAAGCCGAAAACAATGTTGAGACCACCATGTTATTTTCAACCCTTCTCCATCTTTCATTCCCTTTTTCTCTTTATTCACATTCCACTCATACCTTCTTTCGGAGGTGCAATAGACTAATGAAAATTCAGGACACTTCTAGGGTGAAAAATTCTCCATAACATGTCTGAACAATGCAATAGATGTTTCATTCTTGAATTTCAATTGTTATTGTTGATCTCTTGAATAAACTTTTGTTTCCTATTGCAAGAGATGGTTATTGTTGATCTCGTGAATAAGCTTTTGATATCCTATTGCAAGAGACGTGCAATTATGCACCATTTGGTATTTATTGGAAATCATTAAAATGAAATTCATCTAGAGGAGGTACTTTATTGGGGCCAATAGAAAGATTATTAGGCAATGAAAAATCAGGCTTGTGTAGAGTAAACGAAAGTGAATTTGATATTTGTGTAGGATTAAAGAGAAATGAATTACAGGATAGAAGATTCTGTAAATTAGGTGGGAATCTCAAGTCATAAAGGGGTGAAGCAACTCCACGTCTCAGGTCCTTAAGTTGATTTTCAAGAAAATTTGGTCTTGTATATCCAAAGGGCTTTCCTTCAAATTGGAAGTTAAAATCTTGTACTTGTGTTTCAAGATTGGAAACTTTATGGCTTTTTGAAAATGTAAATATAGAAGATTTCCCATTTGAAATTAAAGGAGAAGTTTGGTTTCCAACAGTAGCAGTTGTCGCAACACTATTTGTCTTGTTTATTGAAGGCACTTCATGATTATGTTTTCCTTCATATGTTGTGATGACTGATTTAATGTTATCGGGTGCCCTTTCTATCTGTTTTCTTACTGGACAACCTGCACTTGTACATTTGTAATAGCTCCTATACAACATAATATTAAAAAATATAAATTAAGTTATATATTGATAATATAACAAAACTAAGCATAATTATGTATGTACAAAAATAGATACCTAGGATTTGGATTTCCTTTCACAACTTTTTGGCCATATTTTCTCCAGCGATAACCATCATCAAGAATATCAATCTCACTCTCTATTTGGACTATCACTCTTGGTTCTCTTGTTGTTCTCGACGATAAATTCATTTCAGCTGGGTCATAGTCTCTTCTCCTAAAACAAAGCATCAATTTCACAACAAACTAAAAAATTAACATAAATTAAAAATATAAGTGTATTAAAATTTAATTAGAAAATTGTATAGTAATCATACAATAGTCTCTTTTCCTAAAACAAAGCATCAATTTCACAACAAATTAAAAAGTTAACATAAATTAAAAATATAAATAGATCAAAATTTAATTTGAAAATTGTATAATAACCATATTATAGACCCCTTCAAAAGCACTTGATCTACTAGAGTTTCTATCACCAAAGTGTAGATATAAAAACTTACAAGTGATTTTTAGACGGTATATAAAAATGTAAACACTTGATATTATAATAACTATACATTGACATTTCCTAAATGATAACTATCGGTAAAATAGGATCAATAACTTAAATAAGATAAATTATACTACATCATGTTAAAATACTTTAACTTTTTATAATGTTATTTGTGTATATAAGTTAAATACATTATCAAATGAAGAAAATGATATAAGGACAATATGATAGATAAAAAAAAAGTACCTCCTTTTGTGCTCAAATTCATTATCATCAACATCATCACCGAGGGAAATGATCCCTTCTGTGGCTCTAACTTCATCTTCATCATCACAACTCACAAGTGTATAAGAAGGCTCAGGAATAGTTTCAGGTATTTCAAACACATTCATATTGATATTTGAATGATTTAATACTAATGAATCAGAAACCTTTGTCAAAATAGATGGCGAAGATGTTCTTTTCAGACTTGAAAGAGCTCTAACATTCTTATTGCCTTCAAATTGCATATTCCTATAAATATTTGAGCCACCATTTCCTTCATTCTTTTTTGATATCCCTGTTAAATCACAGGTCTTTGAACTTATCGTTGCACGTCGAATAGGTTGAGATTTCTGATGATTATGTTCACCTTTATAGATAATTTCGGTAATTTGTCCATTTAGAGAACGTTCTACTTTTTTCTTCACAAAGCAATTTTGTTGAGTACATTTATAGTAGCTTCTAGGAAATTCACTACCTTTGACAGTTTTCTGACCATATTTTCTCCAAGTATATCCATCATCTGGTCCGATTGAATTGGTAATATTTGGATTCATTGCACCTCTTAAAGGGCAATTTTCTAGCTTAGTAGTATTTGTTAAGCTAATACCACTCATATTTTGTTGATTATTTATATCAGGAGGTGATGTATCTGAACTGCACTTCTTTAAGGTAGTTACTTTCGGAAATTCATGATATCTCGATGTAATCTGCATTTAGAAAAAAGAAAATGTTTGAGCAATCTACGAATTATATATAGTACTTTTTACATTATTAACATAAATATGTCTGCACTACAACAAACTATTCGTTATATTTTTTAAATACCTAATTTTATTATTTTTCACTTTAGTTTATGGGATACTATTTACTTACTAGTTTGTTTCAAGAAAAATGACAAATTTCAATAAATAATCAAAAATAATTTAACTTTAGACTTCACATTTTTTTTATCCTTATTGACATTCTTTAAAAAGTCTTTCATTCTTTTTTAAATTTGTATATACACTTAGGTGCAAAAATTAGTGTCATAATTCCCTTTTGTCTTACTTATTATTTATGGAATATTATATTTAGAAGCCAAGAAGCTTTTAAGTTCAAACCAAATATCTCATAGTGATATAAATATTTATATTAGTAAGCGTTAATTCAAGTTAAAGAAAGTTATGTGTTTGCAATACATTATTTTGGATCTTATCATAACAAACCTTATTTACCAATATGAGGATTTAATTAGTTTAATTCAAGTAATAAAATATTTCTATGGATATATATAAAAAGAAGACAATCTTTATTTCTTTTATTTTTTAATAAATATTTTGTACTCTTTTTTTTTCTAGAAACATTAATATTTTTTAATTAAGTAAAAATAACATCATAAATTCAACATCTAAAAATGGTGAAAATCATTAACACCTTTAACTTTGTTTTAAAAATTAAGCCTCCCTTTCAACTTTGAACAATAAATTCCCCCCCCCCCCACCACCATTTATCCTCTTTGTCATTTTTAAATGTTAGTCCTCTTTTTTTTTTAATTTCTCTAAATTATGATATCTTTTTAGTTTTTATTAATCTATATAAAATATTCGAGACAAAAAGAAGAAGTGAGAAGTACTAATTAACTATATAAGCTAAAGGCGTTCTAAATAAATAACTGAGACTTAAATAAATGAATACTGATAATAATCAAAATTCGAATATCTATTTTTACAAGTCTGTAATAATACTTTAATTATTTCAACACACGTAATAAAAAAACAATTAATTTAATGAAAATCAAAACTCATTTATCAGTATAAATAATAGTAAAGTGAAACTTAAATAAGGCCAAACACATACACAATTTCTCTAATTTATCCTTATTTTTCATTTTGGTGATCTATCTTAGTCTTGTTCAATTTTAATCCTCAACTTTATTTTTAGTCTACCATTTAAACACAAAATACTAATTTTATGATTTCTTTATTTTTAATTATGTTCTTCAACTACTATTTTGCATTTTAAAAATTGACGGACGGACATTGATTTTTTTTTAAAATAACAATTTCTTTTTTAGAATTTCTCTATATTTTTACGTGAAAAATCAATGACAGCCAACAAAGTTTCTTCTTTAAAAAATTAATGACAACCCAATAAAGTCTATCGAGTTTTAGCGTCTTTATAGTAGTGTTATGATCAATGAACAAGAGTTGAATTAAAAATTAGAAAGCTAGTATTTGAGTTAAATCCAGATAACTTCTATATGAAAAAAAATTAAATACGTGATATTATTTAATTTAATTGATTATTTAAAAAATAAAATGGACTCATATTCGTCGGTTATTTTTTACGCAAAATATAGAGTAAAATTAATGTTCATACGTTAATTTTTAAATTTCTTTTAACGAAACTAACGAACAAACGTCGATCTAAAATGAAAAACTACAATTGAAGAACATAAATAAAAATATAAAAAAAAACATAAAAATAATATTTTGTATTTGAATGATACATAAAAAAAATAGAGTTGTAAGGTTAAAGTGAAATAAGGCTAAAATAAAGTGCCAAAATAAAAATAAGGCAAGTTAAAACGGATTGTGTGTAAGTTTACCCCTTAAATAAACACAAATTCATGTACAATACTTATATACATAATTAATACATGTAATTTCAAAATAACATTTATAAAAAGGTCAAATATAGACAACTCCTCTAACTTGAGGGACGAACATCGATCTTTAAAATTGAATGTTTAAATAACATTTTCTCAAGATCGATCTATAGACCGTTAAATAACACCACATATTTTATGTTTTCATATCATCCAGGTTATTTGGATTTAACTCAAATACTTATTTTTAGATTTTGTATTCAATTCAATACGGATAAAAAAACTCATCTTTAATATAGGTAAAAAGATGACTCTTGTTCATTGCTAACAATACTATTAAAAAATGTTAAAACTAGTTAGACTTTATCAGGTTGTCAATGAGTTTTTTAAGAAAGAAAATCAATGCACTTTCGTCGGTTATTTTTCAAGAAAAAATAAAGAGAAACTCTCAAAAAGAAATTATTATATTTTAAAAAAAATTAATATTCGTCCTTCACTTTTTATTTTATTTTTTACCAAAATTAACGAAGAGACATCGATTTTTAAAATGCAAAACTGCATTTGAATAACACAAATAAATATCATAAAAAAATAGTATTTTGCGTTTAAATGGTACATATAAATGGGGTTGAAGACTTAAAATAGAACAAAGTTAAGATAAAGTGACAAGATAAATTTTAGAGCACGTTAAAGGGGATATGTATGTATTTAGCCAATAAAAAATAGTAGCATTAGATTTTGTGACAAATTCATAAAAGAATTTTTCTATTTATAATTAACTTAAATAAAAACCTATAAATATCTTAGTTAACAAAATAAACAATAAATATGATATAAAAAGAAATTATAGATGGATGATTGAAAATATCAAAGTAAAATAGCTATTGCATATATAGAGGTTTGATTAGCATAGCCACCCCTATATATATGCAATAGAACAGTTAGATAGAGCCATGGAACCATTAAGAAACAATGTCAAATGAAGGTAGAACTTATCATGTGGTTGGTATAATTATGTTGTAATTAAATAAAAGGACAAACTAATCGATTAATACTCTGTTCAACAATAATTATCTATTATTGACTTAATAGAGTGATTAAAAAATAATTATATCAAATCATCCTTATTAAATATAACTCATCTAAACATTGAAAAATAAATAATATTTAATAGTAAGGGTGAAATAGACACGAAATGGTGAATGATACATTGATTTATAAACTGTACAAATATTATTGGACATTCCAAAATAGTATAATGGACAAGTAAAGATGAACGGAGGAAGTAATTAAAATTACCTGAGATTGAGTGTTTGATGAAGATGGGAATAAGAGGGGATGATGATGATGATCAATAACATTATTAGTCTTGATTGGACAATTAGCATTGATGACCGCATGAGGAGGAGTGGACATTGAGTTTTCTTGATTAATAATAATGGGGAACTGTTGAAAGCTTCCAGTAGTAGGAGATTGTGGTGCCTAATTAACAAAAAAAATATACAAGAATTAATCAATTAGTTGCAAATAATAAAAGTTCAAGCTTTTATAAAGGAATTAGAATTGAAAGTAAGTTGTTGTAACTCCACCACTATCCATGGACCTAATTAATTAGATTTTAAAAAAAAATATTAAGATGAGTTGTTATTCTATTGTATAACTATAATCCTTAAAAATAGCTAAAAATAGAGCCCTGCTTACTTAACTATCTTCTTAATTTATTTTTTTCACTCCAAATCAGCTCACCATCTCTCTTAATCCTTCCACTTCTATCATCACCCAAAATGTTATTGTTTCAATTTTCTCATGCTTTTTATTTTAAAATTTGAAAAGGATAAAATAAAAGTTGCAATGTTTGTCATTTCAAATATTGAGCATTATGAAAAGGGAAGTCTTAGAATAATCCCTCTCCTGCCTTACCCACCCAAAAATGTTATGTCTCAAACAACCTACGATATAACACTATGTGGTAAAGAGATCTCAATAAGTTATATCACATTATGAATCGATACAAAATGATATCTTTAATATAATATAGGCAATATTATAAAACATTATGAGGATCTGAATTCTATGTCTATTAAAGCATGTTAGCGTAGAAATAATTATCAAGTGGAATGATGCATCTTGATAAGCATAAAACTTATTTGACTTGCAGTCTAGACAATAAAGGATGTCATGTGTTTAGTATTGAATGTTGTTACATGACAAAATCGATATGAAAATATACAAAGGATTCAAAATGCGTGAAACATATACAAATTCTTGAAAAACTTGTTATAATTCTCATAAGGATTAAATCAAGCAAGAATCTTCTTAATTGTTGTGCAAGTTGATGACTTGAATTGAACGCTTGAAGAGTTTTCAAAAGGCAATAGATTAATTATTTGCTTAAAGAAGTTGAAGTGAGGTATTTACAGAATTATTTGGTCCTGAAGGGAGGATTTATTAAAGGAGATAGAACTAAGTACATTGTACCAAAAAATTTCTACACACATGAGCTCTAAAGAATGATGAAATCAATGTGCAATAGACTCATTTGAGTGATTATATGATTGATTTATTCACAAAATCTCTACCAATTATAACTTTTAAGAAGATGGTGTATAAGCTTGAAATGTGAAGATTCAAAATCTAGCTGAAATTGAAGAATCATGATACCAGTCTGTTCAGACTTGTGTGGTGGGAGGCTACATTTACCCCTCTCTTTGGCGAAGCTTTTTGATAGCTAGGGCATCTAGGCTCTAGCTAGGTTAGCACATTTATTTGGTCATCTTTTTGGCAATCAAACTTATATTTGTGCTTGTAGTTCTTCTTATTTCTCATGGGCTTGTAATTATTGGGACCCCCTTTATGATTCTCTGGGCAATGTGATTGATTCTTCCCTTTTTTTCATACCTAAGGAGGAGTTAATATGCGATGTACTTTTCTTCCTCACTAAAATTTTATCCCAATGAATTTTTCTACTAAGGTTTTTAATGGGGCATTTAAGAATATATGTATTATTTGATATGTATATTGTTTTTGCTTCACTAGAATTTTTTTTATTGTTTTTTTCTACTAAGGTTTTAATGAGGTACATAATTTATCAAAAAGACATTCAAGAGGGAGTGTTATAAACATATTTGTATTATAATGAATGTCTATTATGTCGATGGAGAAAAGTTAGGAATCGTAGTTAAAGGCCAAGTCAGTTTTTCCTTATAAATAAAGGGATTACCCTCATCGTAAAGAATCATTGAATCCCTCAATCTATGAATATCATTTAAGAGGAATAAGAAGTTATCTCGCTTCTCCCTACTATTTTCTTCTTCTTGTTTTAATAGTTTCATAACCACGCATACCTTTTATTTTAAATTTTGGAAAAGAATAAAATAAAAATTGCAATGTTTGTGATTTCAAATATTGTGCATAATGAAAATGAAAGTCTTAAAATAAATTGTTTCTTATAAGACACTTTTCCTCCTCTGCCTTATCCACCCAAAAACTAAAATGAAAATAGAAGTTTTAAAAATCTGCAATTGTTTCAAGTTTTGCAAAGAAATAAGACAATAAGCTTTTCCAAATAAAGAGGGATAAAATTTAAAATCCTCTTAGTAAGAAGAAAATTGTGAAACTTTTTTTGGTTAGTTTAAACTTGATCATAATGATATCACTTTTCCCCCGCGTTTCCTTGATATCTATCGGAGATGGAGTAAGACGAGCAGCGAGGTGACGCTAATCTCTAGCCAAAATATGTATGTTGACATGTATTTTACAAAATATATGCATGTATTTAATTAAGAGTTCATGTATCTGAAAGTATACATGTTTTGAGTTAAGATTATATTATCTATAAAAAAAAGATTTCTGATATTCGAAAAAATGAGAATATTTTTTGAATATTTTGAATTTTCTGGAAGAAAATATTCAGGTAAGAATTAGTGAAAAGATTGAATTTTTCAATGTGTTTTGATTAGAAGACCAAAAGAATTTGGATGATTGTGTTTTCCTTAGGCTATACTAGTAATATTTGTTCATTTAGTAAAGTTAGAGTTTTTGAAATTGTGTTTAAAAAATAAAATTATGTCAGCAAATAACACTTAAATGACTTTTGAGTTTAAAATTTAAAATTAAATGACTTTTTAAGAGAAGAGTTCAGAATTGAGTGACCATCTTGGATAATTAGATGTATTTTCTTAGCATGTATTCGATATACATGTGGCGTTACAAATATATATGTATAAAAAAATAAGATAGATAATTAGCTCATAAACTAACAAAATTTATGTTGTTTGTCCATGTTTTAATGTATTTTAACCCTAAAATATTGTCGTTTTCAAGTTTTGGTATCTTTTCGGACAATCCACATGCATCTAACATAATTATTTTAAGATGATCTGTCAAAGTGATTTGAATTGTGAGTGTATAGGAATTGAACATTTGAACATAAGTCTTATTAAAAATCCAATTTTGGTTAATTAATTAACAAACATCACTTAACATGCACCTCTTTGGACAAGTATATAAAACAACAATATCACAAAATCATGACAACATTCACATTCGAGAATTTTTGTTAAAGAAGAAAAATATTGAAAGAGAGTAAATTACTCTCTCCGTTCCAATTTATGATGTGACACTATTTTTTGTTAGCTCATCCAAGAAAATGGTACTGAAATGATTTATAACCACACAAATATCTATAAAATACCTGTGAATTCGGAAGCATAACCGGAGAGTCAAACAATGCTGTCGGAGTTAGTCCCGGCGGTATTGTGAAAAAAGTTTCCTTATCCGGTGGCGGCAACATCGCCGGAGTACTTATGCCGGAAGCATTGAAACCATATTTTTCTTCCCGGCGTTGGGCAATGCTACGCTTGGAAAAACTTCTATGTACAACATTTTCATCAAATAATTGATAATCCCACTCATCAATAGCCTCTCCATTCCCCACCATAATAATAATAAAAGATAATTTTAAAAAAATAAGGACCTTTTACATGTTTGTGTAAACACTATTGAATTTTTTTTTAGCGACAGATAAATTTAGTACCTAAAATAATAAAATCTATCACTAATTCTATATAGCGATAGCGATGGATTAGTAATATATTATAAAATAAAAAAAATATTAGCTATACACAATTTAGTGACGAAATTAGTAGCTAACTTCAATTTTTTTCTCTTTAAAAAACCAAAAGAAAAGGAAATCTAAAAAATCAAGCCAAAAAAGCATGCATCACTCCAAAATATAAAAAGAAAAAAGAAAACTCTCAAGGATCCTTCAAGTCATGAAGAACCCTAAGAATGATTTTCAAACAAAAAATAAGAAGCTTTCAATTTATATACATATATTATGAAAAATCTAAAACCCCACTACATGAAATGCTTTTTTTTTTGTTTATGAGAGAAAAGTAATATTTTTATTAAAAATAAGTGGCTTCTATTATTCTTGTTTGATAGTGAGTGAGAGAGAGTGATGCAAGAGTCTTTTTTTTTGTTTGTGTTGTTATTATTTTGTTTATATATTAAGGAGAAATGTTGAAATGGAGTTTTTTGTCTAGCTAGTAAAATGGCAAGTGTATGGTTTGGGAGTAAAATTAGAAAAAAGATTTTAGAAAATTACGCAACATAATGACACGTTTAAGAATCTAAACTGATTTCTTAAATGTTTAAAATAGTTAATTTGCTACCTCAAACTTGGTCTAGGTAAATCACTTTCTTTAGTCCATTTTATAAATTAAAAAATAAAAATAAAAAATAACAGAGAAGTATTAAACTAGTTGTGAATTATTAGTTTCATCCTCAAATTATTGATAACCTTAAAAACACCTCTTTACTTAAGTAATTGAACTTAATTAAATACACTCTCAATCTTGCAACATGAGTAAATACACTCCTAAATTCTCGTCAAATTGCCTCATGCCCTTATAAGAGTTCGAGACTATTTGTTATGTCATGTGGCAGATCGAAGATGATCGAGGGTGTATTTAGTTACCAGCAATTTTAGCTATAGAAAGTCACGTAACAATGCAATGTAAAAAATAAACATTACAGATTTTTATACTAGATGATATATTATTTCAAGCATATAAAGTGGTTTAATTGTTAGCTGTTATACATATATATTTGTTAAACTATTAAACTATTAAAATCATAGTTTTTTTTATAATAATAATATATTTGATGTATTTAATATATATTTTAATTCTAATAAGCTTTTATCGAACGTTTGAACCAAACATATACATTGTATATATATCGTGCTTAAAAGTAATACATGTGGTATTTAAAATAAATAGATTAATTAGTAGATTGTGCCTGGTATATATATCTTGAATAATTTATAACATATTTAAAAATAAATAAGTAGAAGACACATTGATTATATCAAATTTATAGATGAAATAAAATAAAAACAAATCTAATTTCATATTTTAAATGAAATGAGTGGACTGAAATCGGCAATATTATAATAAATAGATTTTATGATAAAAAGATTCATCTATTTCTCTCTACCATACTATGTAGAAATTAGATTGTAGTTTTAAAGTTCCCTCCTGAAATAAAATAAAGATAAATGTTGCATTTAATTTGGATCTATAGATCAATCTACAATATTATCTTGATATATGTGAATATCAATTTCATTCTATGGGATATTACATGTAATTTCATTTATTTGCTATATCTATTTGTTGTGATCAATCCAAATTATTCTTGATAATATTGTAGATTGATCTATAAATTCGATTGTAAGTAAAAGGATTCTTTTCATAATCCCAATACATTTTGTATGCATATACTAGAAAAATATGATAAAAATAAAAGATTATGTCCAATTTGAAACGATCTTAATTGATCCCAAGAAATTTCATATATTTTTTTCCGCCTCAATAAAAAAAAAATTCACAATGAATTGTGATGTCTTTCAACGAAATTGCAAGTCTCTTCATTTTATCTTATTTGTGGTGCAAATTTTTCTGAAATGTAGGTAGTTATTAGGTAGTGATTATGATCGATTCAATAGAAAAGGAATAATAAATACTTTTCGTTGGAGATTTTCAAGAAAAAATCACCGCATATTCCTCCGATTCTTTATAAAAGATATTAAGTCCATTGGAATAAAAGTTAAAAGAGAATATTCAATGAAAACTCAAAAAAAAATTTTAAAAAATAAAGAAGAACAAACAAGTTTATATAAAAAGAATGTTACAAATATTTTGAAATAAGCTATATTAACTTAATGCCTAAAATATGGATCGATTCATAAATTTTTCTTCCTTTTCTTTTATCACATTTCACCAAAGGTTTGATAGGAGTAGTGCATCAACCGCTAGTTCTCATTAAAATTCTTTTGAGGCACAGCAGTTGATTGATTGAACATGTAGGGCAAACCATTATTTAGGTTCTGATCACATCTTCTTTAAAATTTCAAAACTCTTCTTTGTGGAGATAAATACAAAAATATCAAGTTGATGGTTATTTAAATGGATTCCCAGTCCTTCTATCAAATATTTTGTGTTTCCTTCATATTCGAGTTTAAATATCCATAAATGCATTATTTGCTTAGTTTCTTATAATGTTCTAGTCATATCTCACATAAAAAGTAATTATCATATTCCACTCGATCTTAGGAAATTCATTAGAGAAATGTTTTTTTGATAAAAAATATTAGTTCTTGCATATTTTTGTAACAGTTCTTCAAATTAATAGTTGAGAGTAAGGTGAGAATGATGCCAAGTCATCATGTTTAATATGTCTTGAGCGTCACACGTGCTACAACAAATGGGACATAAGGTCACAATTCTGCAAGGACGAACTAATGTTATAAAAGTCAATTATTCGATATTGCACAATTTTCTTCATTTCATTATGTAAATAATCCAAAACTTATTTGCAGTTATGATTATATACAAAAGATTATTTTTCCACTCTCTTTTGTCTAATGTCTCTTAACCACATGAGGTGTTGCTCCAACGATTTTATATTTTGATTTGACACTCCTTCAAAAAAAAATATCAAACCTTTAAACTTTTAATTCTTATATTTTTTTATATCTTGAAAACTATTCTTTTAGATTTTTTAAGATGCAGAATTCTGTTAGTGTATTTAAAATTCTTTTTAAGATACAAATTTATTTATTTATTTATTAATAAAAAAGTTTAAATATATATATATATATGAAAATATTTTTTTATCTTGTGGTCTTAAATATGTCATGTGGAAAGTTAAATTTAAAAATTGACAAAAAAGAAAGAAACATTCTTTAATGTCACGAAATAAACTAAGAAAAGCAAGACAAATTACTTGAAAGATACAATATAATTTATTTATTTTTAAAATGCTTAAAATAATTCTATTATTATTGAAAAATGAGGTCCCTCAAATTTGAGAGCCTAAGTCAGATGCCTCATTTTTAAAGGGCATCAAATTGCCCCTGTGCTTCACTTGTCTTCTTTCCTTTCTTGACGATGAAGTAAAACAAGCTTATGAGCTTATTACCTTAAGTAGAAACAAGTTGATAGGATCCTTATTTTTACAATCCTATGTCCACCCCACCCCCATATGGCAACATGGGGAAAAAAAAGCAACGAAATGAAATCATGCAATACAACACTATGAATGATACCAAGTAAAACCCATAAAATTACCCCTTATAGAAGATAAATAAACACTACGTAATTTTGGATCACTCTTGTGCCGTCCCCTCTATTAGAAAGAAAGAAATGGTAAAATAATTAGAGGTTTGGGGTATATAAACTATACAAATTGATGATGATTTATCATCAAGAAGAAAGATCGGAACAAATTATTCATTTAAGTTCAAGATTTCTCATTTTTTTTTTCTTTTTCAAATTAAAAAAGGGGAGTGTGTACGGAGAAATGTCAAGAAGATATTGGAATAAATTTGAAAGAGATGATAGAGGTAGGAGTTCATTTTGGCCATGATACTAGAAAATGAAATCCCAAAATAGTGCCTTGTATATTTACAAAGCTCAACGGAATTCATATTACAAGTCTGTCCTATGAAAAATATCAGTAAAGATCCATATCAAAAGTGAAAAACATTCATAGTTATAGTAATGTTGATTATTTATTCTGCCTTAAAAGATATTCAAAAGCATAAGTCAGAAAACGCAATATGTGCTCCCATTGCACCCATTTTTTTCTCCTATTACTACCACCTCTTTAGTCTCTTTCTTAAACCTATAATTGTTAAACATTTCTAGCTATATTATTATTTATTATAAAACAAAAATCTATGTGAATATATACATGTTGGAACAGAAGAAAAATAAGGATGGTGGAAAATGTATTTTTAAATTTCAGAGCAAATGCGAACTTGGTAAGTACATTTCTGAATTTCCAGTATGTATATATATCAAGAATTTTCTAATCTTATAGGTGACAGACGTCAAAGTTGTTGTGTTTAATTTGATTTTGTAGAAGACTTGGCTGAGCAAAAATTAAATAAATTATTAGTATAATCAAGAACTGGAATTTCATCAATCTCAAAGCATGAACCATGATACCACCATTCTGTTCTTTTTCGTTTACGTAAATGTTTCAATCGCATCTTCTAGCTCCATAGACAAGCACCATAAAATGCTAAAACTACACAAAAGCATAGCAGTTTGATCTGAATAGTATCTAAAGGTTTCAACTAAACTTACACTGGCCAAATGCATGGTCGCACAGGCTCCCATTGTCCTGCAGGGGCTTCTGCTTGATTCTTGACAGTGTAACAAATGATTTTCAAACGCACCAAGATAACATCTCTGAAAAATATTGATAAACCTGATATCGAACACCTGCATACTAAACATATTTGATATAACCCTTAATCTTCCTGTGCCTGCTTTTCTTTTCTTTGGGGTCGAGATCCTCTCAATCCCTTTGGATTTCCATTCCATGTCTCTGTAAACAAGTCTTTGTACTTCTCTAGTAAGCGATCCTTCTGATCGAGAAAGCCTTGCACCTCATATGCATCAGCTACTTTCTGTACAATGGACTTATCAGGAGGTTTCCGATCAAATGCTTCTAAGCCTTTGAATAGCTTAATAAGATCCTCAAGCATATGATTACGATAATATACAGAAATCATAAGACTACATAGCCGCCAGGGCACAGAATGCAGATCAGAACCGATTTTCTTGTTCCAAAACTCATGTGCCTCTTTTGCTCTGTGATCCATATCCAGTGCTTTAATTAACTGCTCATATGTCCCCATTGTATTTCCCTGACCCTTGTTTAACATCCACTTAATAACCTGAACAATTTTATGCCATTGTTGCTCTTTCTCTAGTTTGAGTAATACCTGCTTTAGGGATCCAATGGGGAAATTCCGCTCCCATGCAACCCAAGCATCAAGTGCACCATATACAGCTTCCTTACTATCCTTTAGATCAAGAAGTGTATTTACAAGAAAGCTAATCTTGTCCTTCCTTGAGACATTTTCTCCTACTTGGGGCTTGGAGTTGCCTCCAATGGGTTTTCCTGCAAGGGAAGAGAGAGATTTATAGCCAAATCGATCACCAAAGGACCCTGTTGTCTCTCCATCACCCCTGTTGGAGGTTGAATGTTGCACATCTGTCCTATAACTGCAAGTGAGGACGGAAGTTCTATTCACTGTAAGCTGACTAATTTGTCTAGCCAGTCTTGTAATTATTGCTAATTTGGACATCATATGCAGCCTGGCACTCATGTAAAACAACAAGGTATCAATGTATGAATTATCAGACTAGAAATTTTCAGGACATAATTTGCATTGCCACAACAGCAAAGCACCAGTTATTTTAAACAGTAAGCTCCAACACTTGAAAAATGACAAAATAACAAAAGATAATGTCTAGCTGTTAGTAAATACCTAGATTCTAAGGCAAACATCACAGTGCAATCACAAGTTCTATGCACAAAAAGTTGGACTTTGACCCATACCGAAGATAATTCACCAAAGTACAACTGGGCGAGTGGCGCTTTTTGAAGTGGCAGTACATTATGAACCCAACACTTGGAACCTTGCAAGTTATGGCCAACAGAAAAAGGGTGGAGACTCAGGTGAATTCCATCAGCATGGAATAAGAACATGTGGTAGAAGGGCTAGCTAATATCTTTCCCTGGGAGCAGTGTAAGTAATGTCAGACTATTGGGAAATGGGTAATTAATACTTTAATATGTCATCTAAAGTGTGTAGGGTAATTGAGAATGAATACTAAATTCTGTACTCTATACCAATAGGAGAACTGATTTTGCAGTTGGCAGAGCAGTAGGATTGAATTAATTGACACTCATCCTTCTTTCCATATGAATAAGTGCTGCTATTTTGTGCTTCATCAACATTGTCTAGAAGCTGTACGTTCTTGATATCTTTTTTTATATCTATATGGGGCTGCTTGTCTCTGTTTCTGCATATTCAAGAAAATTTCTCCACACAGAATATTAGTGATCTGACTCTGTTGTTAGAGTTGCATGACATTCAACTCAAGCTAGAGGAGGAAGTTCCTGTGAATTATTTCAATAGGTCTCCTACTCTCTTTTTGATCCTTGAGAGTGCATATGATATGATATATGTAGGGTTGGTTAATTATATCTATCAACATCCCGCACTTAAACCTTCGTTCTTCCTCGAGCAAGGCAAACTCAATAACAGAATAAGTTCAATCCATCTTTAAACTCCAAAGAAAACCAAGCCAAAATTTCAATTAGGGTTAGAACATACCAACGACTTTGATTGATACCAACAATTAGTCTACGTGCATATGAATCATTACAAACTTCCCCATATTTTAAAATCAAAATTTTCTAAGATTTTAAAACTACCACAATAATCAAGTTGACATCTCAACCTCAAGAATTAACTCCTTTCACTGCTCAAGTGCCCTTAATTAAGAAGTTCAATAACTTTTCCTATCCTTCCTAACTCATGTGCCCTGACCAACAATCAAAAGAAAGTCCCAATCACTCACAATATAACCAATGTCTTTTTGAGAATCTCACAATATAACCAATGTATCACAAGGAACATGAAAGATAGAAAGAATTCACTCACACTCATAAAACATTCAAATGTACAAGTAATGTAGGAAACTCAGTCTAAGATCAACTCGGACTTGAATAGGGTTGTAATGTAGGGACATGGTAGGAAAAATATGGATAAAAGTGACTCAAAATTCCCTTAAGCACCACCAATACTTGAACTAGTTCTTCTTATGTAGAAAAATGCCTTCTTTTTTCGAGCTTCGACTCAAGCCTGAAACTCAATCACCTCCATACTTAGAATTATGTGCATTCATCCAAGTATTAAAAGTGCTCAAGGGAATAGGATAAAAATGGCAAGATAATAAAATATCACAAGGTTAAGGGTTATAACATGGATGCCAACAAAAAGGATAAAGGGCTCAAACAGGGTGACTAGGGAAAAAATAATGTAAGGTAAGCATATTTAGGCTCTAACAATTCAATAAAGCCCTTTTTCATTTCTTAAACAATGTAATACCCAAAATTTCACTTCGGAAAACAATTCTAGCCCAAAAATGTGTGCAAATAATTTTCCAAATAACCTCACCTGACATGACACATGAATTATCCAGGATGGATCAATTCCAACTCCCAACAAGAACAATTGAGGCAAATAAATACAATACCAATCAGTGAGCAGTGAGTCAAAACATGATCCTAAGCGTCACTAACAACATTTTTGTCAATGACTCAATTCAATTCAAGAGTCTACACAAAAATCCATGGGGAGTTTATTTAACTCATATTCAAAAGTCTAACTATGTTCGTATCAAACAAGTCACAAGATAGCTAGAGAGGGATATTCAACACCAAAGCTTCTCTTTTTATTTAGGCGGAATGACCTGAAAGACCCTTGTACTTGGCTCTGTTTGTAAGTTAGACCCTTGTACTTTCGACTTTGCCAACTGAACCCTTAAACTCACTGAAACACAATATGTTAAACATTGACCAAACATATGTGGCACCAATATTGCTGACTTGGAATATTGCGTGATTCCACGCGTTTTAAAGCGAATAGTATGATATTTTATATTAAAAAGCATTAAAAAAAAATTAAAAATGAAAAACAAAACAAAAAGAAAACAGAAGAAGTCTTCTTCTTCGGACCTTTCAGCCCACAAAACATTAAAATTTTAAAAAATATGAAAAACAAAAATAAAAAGAAAAAAGAAGTCATCTTCTTCAGACCTTTCAGCCCTCGCCCCCAAACCTAACCAAATTTCTTTTTTTCCATTCCACTTTTTTCCTTTCATCGCATCACTACCCCAACCCCCCAGATATTTTCTCAAAATTTTCTTCTTCTGCTTCAAACCAACACCACCTCTACTTCTTTTCGTTTTGCCATATTTTCACCTTCAAAATCTCAATTTCGTAAGTATTTTTTGAGTTTTGTATGAGTTAGTGTAGGTTGATAGTGGACATTGAAAAATTGAAGAACTTTATTGATAAGCTTGATAAAGCTTCAAGAATGATAAATGAGTTTTGTGAATTTATGAAATAAATTCAAAATTGTAAGGCGGAATGACCGGGAAGACCCTTATACTTGGCTCCGTTTGTCACCTGGACCCTTCTACTCGCGACTTTGTCAACTGAACACTTAAAGTTATTCAAACACACTATTTTAAACCCCTCTGATCATGTGTGTCTCTCAATCGCGCTGATGTGGATAACACCTCACTATCCACATCAGATATATATTGCCACATCATTTTTTTTTATTACAAATAATATTTTTTTAATAAATCTCAAACTAATCTCCAAAATCATTTCTTTCTTGATTTCTTTCCACATAAGCTTAGTCAACGGTCAAAGGGGTTTAAAATAGTGTGTTTTAATAACTTTAAGTGTTCAGTTGATAAATTCGTGAGTAGAAGGATCTAGGTGAAAAACAGAGTCAAGTACAAAGGTCCCACAACTCATTCCGCCAAATTGTAATGGAGATTTGTTGGGTGTGTGTTTGTGAACCTAGAGTGTGAAATTCAAGTCAAATAGGTAAGAATTCCACCAATTTGAAATGAATTTGATACTCAATTTGAGAGCAAATATGGAGAAAATAATGTTCGAAATTCTCTAGAATATGCAAGTAGTCTTTTTTTTTTTTTTTTTTTTTTTACATTTAATTTCTTATGTGTCATTAAAAATGACGTGGTGTAAACGAGGTGTATTACACGTACACATATAAGATGAGAAAGGGGTTTTAAATAGTGTGTTTCAATGAGTTTAAGGGTCCAATTGACAAAGTCATAAGTATAAGGGTCCAACTTACAAACGGAGCCAAGTACAAGAGCCTCCCAGGTCATTCAGCCTTTTATTTATTTCTAACTACTAATTAATTCCTAAAAACACCCGGTTAAAAAATAAAAGATGTTCTTGAGGAAAGAACCGTGGCTTAACGAAACCCAAGAACCTTATTACTATCTAATCTCCTAACTGTACCCAAGGTTGTGGAATATTTCCTCCCAGGATAAAACGAATATACATATTAAAGAAGTAGTGGTACCTCACACTTCAAAAACTTCAGCGAATTCAAAAGTTAGCAACGAAATCACACAAACTCTACTACCTTTGTTTGTAAGAAAATGTATGCAAAAGAAGGAGAAAAGTCAATAATGAAAACTGATAGAAAATCTCTCTATTTATAGCCAATGATGGGTTTGAACTCACCTGTTTAGAACAGACTCATCTTTTTAGAACATGCATGGTGTCTTTTGGGAAAGGAAATGTCTATTCGCAAATTAATTAATTAATCACATCATTTGTCAAAACCGAAGCTGAGGCCGAGCCGAGCGATGATGACGGTGCTAGGGGAACCCTCTGCTTAACCCTTAAGAGCCAAAGAATGTGTTTTCTAATATAAGCACAAAACTTTTCCTCTCTTCTACCGATGAGTGAGAAATGACTTTTCATTTTCCCTTCATTTAGTTCCCCACATTTCTCATTCACACCTTATTTAAACCCCAAGATAGCAGTCACACAATGTGATTAACCTCCTCTTCAAAAACAAAATTTAGTCACCAGAGGCGGTCACATTTTCATTTTTAAGATGACAGTCATTCAATACAATGCCAAAAGACTGCTTATCTGAATTGTGGAAAATTTTCATTTTGAGGACCAACCCAAAACCACCCAACACTTGCTTATAATCAACTCCTCATGTATCTTGGCTGCTCAGACTTCACCAACGACTGAACTTATCACTCAAACAATTCGTCAAACACCTTACCTGCATAATACAGTTAAGTGTATCGCAACAAATACTAACAACGCGGTGGCCCCTCCCAATTACGTGGGAATTATAGTTCAGGTATCAACGATTCAAATATGAGAAATTAAACCACAATCTTCTCTATTAATCGCAAAACAATTTCAATTCACAGGGGTCAGGCAGGGATGTTGCGAGACAGTGACTGAGACAGAAGGGAAAGTGCAAGAGAGAAAACAGGAAGGAGAGAGAAGAAGAGAGATAAAACAGTACCTGGTGATCGCCGGCAACCGGCAGTGGACTGAAGTGACCGGAGGTGTTGCGTGCTGTGGTGTGGTGTCAAGTAAGCAAGTTAATAAAGAAAGGAAAAGTGCGGCAACATTGTAACCTGTCTTTTAACTTGGATTTCATTTTATGTTTATGTATTTCAACTTTTAGATGGGTATAAATAGGCATTGTAATTTTTATAAAGTTGATCTAAGACACATGAATAGTTAGTAACATGCTAACATAATACACATAAGATATCATATTGGACACTAATTATCATACCGCATAGAATGTGTATCTATTTATATAATTTTATATAAATTTAAGTGTTTATTTATACGTATAAAAAGTTGAAGGGCATAAATATGAAATAAAGTCAAGTTAAAGGACATATTATGTATTATGTCTTTGTAATTTAGAGCTGATTTTCTTACAAAAGTGTTTCATATATATTTCTATCTTTATATTTATAAAACTGGATGAAAAAATAAATTTTTAAGTTTATTTTTTATTTTTTTAATTTTTAAAAATTCATAATATATATATGATATTTTTACACATAATTTGTTTAACTTCTTTAATTATTAATATTTGATACCTACTTCTTTTACTTCACTAAATTTTATTGTTGATTTAATATGGAATTTAAATACATAAAGAAATTTTTTGAATTTTGATTTTTTTAAATAGACTAAAAATAAAATATAAAATAAATAAATTAAAATAATAAATTATAAAACCCAACCACAATACTATTTTATGTAGCAAACATTTTTTATCTTTCTCATTCTTAGAATAAAATTTAAAATTATGAAAAGATAAAGTGCAATTTATTATTTATGTGTTGTGTACTTACTGATATGGGATATACATAAAAAGAGTGAGATTAAAGATTATTCTGAATAAGCCATATCGACATATTTCATATTATTGGAGGCTATATTATCTTAATTAACTTCACATATTTTGTTTTACTGGATGGCAAATGCATCATCCCATTGTTATAAATTTAATTTAATGAAGAAAATATAATTGATAATTAATATTGTTAATTTCACCATTTCCTATACAATAAGTCAATTCTTAAAATATAAAGTATTTTATAATAATTATACGGGGCTAACGTGCAACACATGTTTCCAGAAACTAGTCTTTATAAAACTATCTGAAATAAAATTTTAAATTTAGCGGTATATAGCATATTTTCACACATAAATTTTTTAACTTCTTTAATTACAAATATTTGAGTTTCTTATTCTTATATAAAATATTTTGTATATACATGTAATCAGCCAATACTTAATATACAATTTTATTGTTGATTTGATATGAAATTTAAATACAATTTTTTTTTTAATTTTATGATATTAAATAAAATATATTAAGATATTCTTTAATTTTGTAATCTTAAATATGTTACGAGAAAAATTAAAATTAAAAAGTTTATTTTTTTTAAATATACTAAAAATAAAATATAAAGTAAATAAATTAAAACTAAGGTAGAACTTAAATTCGAAATAGCATTTGGATATATATAATACTTTTCGATCTCAATTTAAATTTGATTGAAAATTTATGCATTACAACTTTAAATTTTTTGAAATGACAGTTATATATTTATAAATTACGTAAAAAATATTTCAACACATAATAACCGACAATTCAAAGTATTTCAAAGGAAAAATGTCACGTAAGAGAAGGAGCCAATAAACATGTTTTCTTTTTTTCTAGAACACGTGTCGACTCTTGAGCTAAGCTTATTGCCACTTCTCTCCCCTTCTTCCTCGTGCACTTCACATCTGGACTTTGTTGCACAAACTCTGTCACGCAAAAGAAAAAAGCCAACTTAAGAAAACCCCAAGTGACAAGTAACGTGACATTGGTGAAATTTCCATCAAACAAGTGATGATTTCCATGGAAGGAAAAGATGAATTTGATGAGCAACAACAAGAAGAAGAAGAATATGTTGATGACAATGGAGATGAACTACAAAAGAACAACAATTTATCAGTTCAAAACTCATCATCAAATTGGTTCATAAAAATGTTATCTTTACAAATAGAAATCATCACCACCATCTTAATTTCACTAGTTTCCCCTATTTTCTACATCCTCTCTTTTGGTAATATTTTTGAAGAAGAAGAAACTGAAAAGAAAGTCTCTGTAGCTGTACATGTTGTAGCTACAGTTCCTTCAAAGTTACTTAATGGAGTTACTCTGCTGCTAAAGAAATTTGGGGTTGGAATTCTTGGAGCTGCTTATGTTGGTATAGTTTTGATAACTTTGTTGATTGTTTCGGGGATTTTGGGATTTGGGTTGGTAAGGATGTGGATGGAAGAGCCTGTGGTTTTGAGAGAACAGATGTATTTTGATTATGCAGATGTGAATCCAAAGGCTGTTTTCTCTTTTGGTGGAGATTATAGTCATAAGAATGATATTGGTGTGCCTGTTGGGCATACAATGTATGTTTCTTTGTTTCTACTTATGCCTGAATCTGATTTCAATAGAGACATTGGTGTTTTCCAGGTACAACTTCTCTTTATATATATATATATATATAGATTGCTTCAAATATGTGTTTTACCTAAATCCTTAAAAGGTCTCAGCCAAACACTCCAACTTTGAGAGTGCATGTGTAAACTCCTCAACTGACAACTAACTTGTCCCCACTTGTTTCTTGTGGATCATGAGGATGTGACACATAAATTTTGGAGGTCTTTTGGTAGTTATTATGTAAGTTGGGAGTGTTCATTCGCACCGTGGAGACTAGGCAACTTGGTCACATAAATTTTGGGGGTGTTTAGGTAATTATATTGGAAGTTGGAGTGCTCATCCTATTCAGTGGAAATGAATTGAGGTGTCTGGATGTGCAAAGTGGGAGTGCTTGCTTGTTAGTTGATACCAAGTTTACGTGTTTGCTTATGTATTATGCTTTCTCAGTTTGCTGTCTTATCTATTGGCTAATAACAGGTAAATAGAATGAAGAAAAAAAAAAACTAACATTACTTTAGGTATTCATAACTTCTTGTTATCAGTTGGTTGCAGAAGCATTATCAAAAGAGGGGTTGGTAATGGCAACATCAAGTCATCCGTGTATGTTGCGATTCAGAAGTCTGCCAATCCGTCTGATGCGCGAATTTATAATGAGTGTGCCCCTAGTACTTGGACTTACTGCTGAAACGCAAACGATTGTTGTTCCGATGTTAAAGCATAAGGAAGGTCTTTCAAGGACAGAAGCAATCAAAATAACTATGATACCTCGAGCCGGAACTTTCGGCCTGCCCCAACTTTATCAGTCACAGATCATATTGAAATCTCAGCCTCCTTGGTATAAAAACTTGGTTTACAAGTGGAAATGGACATTTTCTATCTGGACTTCAATGTACATGTATGCCACTCTGCTAGTTATTCTCCTCAACTGGTGCAGACCGCTCGTGTTTCCAGTGATTGCGACAAGCTTTATGACTAGTGCTGATGTGAATTTAACAGTAGAAGCACCGGAAGAACCACAAGAGAAAGGTCGAGAAGAAAGTGATGTGTCCGAATCAGTCAGAAGATGGCGGCAAAGCAGAAGAAAGAGGAAGGCGATGCTTCAACAAAGTGTGTCACCAGAGCTTGCGGATGATTCTGCATCAAGCATTTCCATAACAAGGGAAGACACAGTGGATTCAAGCGAGTGAAGTGTTTTTAGAAGTGAAAAACCAATGATAGATTGGTTTGTATATATTTTTGACCAAGACAGTACTGTTTCAGTAGTTAAAAGCGTTTGTTTTCCTAGCTTTTTAGCATAAATATCTGAATCTTGTTCAGTTCAAACAACCAAACCACAGGAGTTGAGGTTTTCTGTAGACAGACAAATTTACAATGTCAATCAGGAGAAGTTGCACACTGAAGGTTGCAAAAACTCTTGCAATTAACATGAAGTAAAACCGTGACGTAAACTTCTTTATTTTGACCATGATTTTAAGGCAGTTAGGAAGACGTGGGCCCCTAGGTCGGTGGAAATTTTCAGATCATATATACATCATATTTCACTTTGTTCGAATTCATCCCTCTCGTCCAAATCAGAACCAAAAACTTCCTCGAATAACTATCTTGCCAGAAATGGTTCAATAGATGTGTTTTTACCTTATATAACCAAATTCGAATAAAAGCCAAAAGGACACAAATTACGACTATACAGTACAAAAGTAATTTAAAAACCACAACAAATTACATGCAGCAAACAAGTGATCATCTTATTGAATTTCGAATAGAAAGCCACAGCTACGTTGCAATCAGTTGACAATATACCTCCTTCCAACTTTTCTACCAGAAACAACAAACCTAAATGCAGAAGGACGCTATCACAACTGAAGTTATTAGTTTAAAGGGACAAACTATGATGGTACAACCAGATTGCAACGCAGCTCCATTATGTCAATTTGTGGATGGTTTTCATATCAATGACTTCCTTGAGAGTTCCTTTCTCAAGATGATCCCACCACTTGAACAAGAAGTTGTCAACGACAAGTCTGAACCAAGGGGATAGCTTCAGACCTTCCTCACCTGCATCTGCTTTCCTCAAAAGTTCTTTCAGTTGTTCTCTGTTCACGTACTTAACCCCAGCAACTTCATCTGGGTTCGGTTTCATGTTAACTTCACGGACCATGAATAGTAGATAATCAACTGCAACAGTAGACTAGAATCAGTTTCCAGTTATAATGTAACTACACAATTACAAATGTTAATTGCACAAGTGAACAGTTGATGTCAAAACACCCTCAATGCTGTGAGTGAGATCAAAAGCAAGTAGCAAGTGCTTGTCAGCATCGAAATTGAGGCAACTACTGAACCAGCAAACAGGATAGAACAGAAGATAAAAGTAAGTAAGAATTGAATTATTACGTTCATGCTCTCCCCACTTCCCATCAGATGGAGCTTTATAAAGTATACGACCCAATGGGGTGAACTGGTCAACTGGGACATCTTCAGCTGGAATACCCAATTCATCGAGAAGCTTCCTTTGTGCAGCATTCCTTACCCCTGGCAGTTGATATAGGGTGAGGTGAAGAAGAAAACGTGGTCAAAATTAACGTTTCAGCAAAGCAGAAAATATACCAAGAGCATTCTCCTCAATAAGTTCAGACTCTCGGTAGAGTGGATGGCTGCAGCAAGTGTTGGTCCATACCAAAGGAAAGGTCACCTTTGTTGCTGATCGTTGCTGTACATAGAATAAGACAACATATTAAGCGACTTAATCTTCATGGAGTTAGGGATGGCAATAGGGTGGGTTAGGGCGGGGCAGGATAGGGGAAGCCTTGACCCACCTACCCTGCCCCGTTTAACATTTTCCCAAAAATTTGCCCTGACCCGTAAGGACAGTAAGTTTACCAATTTTTTTTTTATACTCTAATTTGACATAAGTTTCCTGTGTTTTCCCCCCTTATTTTACTATTGTTATTTTGGGTTTTTTTTATTACAAAGCTGCAACTAGATTCTTGTTTGATTTTTTCATATTAAATTAAATTAAGATTAGAACATCGATTAGCACTCGGTGTAATAAAATGGCCACTAGCCACAGGCCAAAAATTGCTTTAAAAAAAACAACTAGTACTCAGTGGTAAAGAAATTAGTAACGAGCAATGGGAACTAAGAATAAGAACTAAAGCATTCATCTACGGTTCTTTTAATCATGTTACTGGTCACATTTTACATTAATTATTGTATTTGAAGAGTCAAAGTATTTTATGGCTAATTTCTTCTTGCAGGAAAGTTAACATATGAGTATACAGACAACAGATTGGCTTCTAAAGTTGAAGAAAAATTGTTCACTTTATTTTATGGTTAGCTGTTGAAAATTTTTGACCCGTTACCTGCCCTGCCCTATAAAATTATTTCACAGATTGAGTTTTTCCCTACCCTACCCTACCCTGCCCTGCCCTAACTATTTCCCTCCCCTGCCCCACCCCCACCCCGCTTTGCCCCGCCATATTGCCAACCCTACATGGAGTTAAAAATGACATCCAACCTAAGAGGCTAAGATACATCTAACATAAACAGCAGCTTATTATACAAGTCAATTAGTTTGATAGGCCATCTAAATACAAAGATGGAATCATACTGGACACTATTTTACTCTACAGAACAAAACCATTCGATGAGTTGCATTTACCAGCCAATTACTTTTTGCTAGTCACATCAATATATGGATATACTATCTCATAATACTAAGCAATACCCACCCCTTTAGTCTAAGCTATGTTGCTCGGACTCCTAATAAATGTCATAAGGTGCGTGTCGGATTTCATCAAAAGTAGTGAATTTTTGGAAAATTTGACACAGGTGCGGCACCGAAATTGAAGAGTACGAGCAACTTAGAGTTCAAGCATTCTGCTTCTACTAGCCATCTAGTCATTAACTCATCACAACTTCTCAAAAGTTGAAAGGAAAAGAATCAAAAGGAGAATTTCACACCCATTACATTGCTTTGGTCTTAATCAGTACCACATACCTGAAGAAGCAATTCATATTTTGAGTTAAATAGAAATACACTGAAAGCTCTATGCAGCAAATTTTCAGCTTCAATCTTTTCCATTAAATGACCTGCAATTATGGATTATTAGTTGTTATATTTGACAACCATGTGGTGACAAGTGGAGAACAACACTCTTGTCAAATGCACCTAGCCAAAAAACAAATTAGGAAAACCAGATAAAAAAAAAAGAGGGGCAATCCCAGTCTCTCAGATACATCAAGAGATCATATACAAAAAGAAAATTATAAGAAGATTGTGGTTCAGCTGCACCATAAAAGACATAAAAAGTTCACTATACACGATAACATGCCAAATATCAATTGTCTGATTCAGATGAGCGACAATATCATCAGTTTGTTTTATAACCAACAACATCATCATATATAAGGGCTTCATCCAGGATTCTTATCCAATAACAGAGGTAGGGCTAGAAGATAAAATTACATTGTTACTGGACATTTTCACTCTCTAAGTAATTTAATTATCTGTGTACTCCCAAGCTCTTTGCTTTTAATCCATTTTGTTAAGATCAAACCACAGAAACATCAAAATGAACTATAGCCAGTCAGGCAAATACACTAGAAGATATGCAGATGGGAACATTTTAAAAGAGGCAACTCAACTTACAATTATACTTGGTGTCATGACCAAGAACATGGTCATTCTCATCCACCAAAATACACCTGAAAGAGTTAAAACAAAGAAAAGGTATTAAACTTGGTAAATGGGCTGGAAAATTGTTGCAACATAAATTCACTCATAACTAATCTCTACATTACTAATACCTGCAATAACTCTAATCAGCTACCAAACAATCCTAGTACATAGATCCAGATAATAATAATAAGCACTTGAAAGAAAGGAGAGGTAATAAAAATTCATACAAAGCAGGTAACCTAGCAACTATCTGGAATTTAATAAAAAAATTCATAAACTGTGATTCATTTACCACATTAACCTATCATGCATCTGGAAAACAAATTGATCTCAATTTTGAGCAATTTAGAAATGATATTGAATACGGTTAACTCTAAACAAAAACAAAAAAATCCAAACCATTTTAATTGCAGCTCAATTGAACATAAATAGGTGTAGGCTACAATAAATAAAGAAATGAGGGATAGGAAAAAGAGAACAAACTCGTCTTCAAACATGAGACGGCGCTGTACGGCATCCATATTAGCATCAGAAATAGCATCAGCCATAGTTGTAGTAGAGGCGGCGGAATAGCACCGGAAACGGCAACGGAGAGAGGAAACAGGTAAGGTATTAGGAAGAAGAGAAGATTGTGGTAGCCGGAGTGAAGAAGGAGAAGTTATAGGGGAGGCGATGAACCTCCGCAAGAATTGTAAAGAAGGTGAAGCAGTAGTCAGCGACATCTGCTTGTTCCCATCAATTCCTCTCATTCCTTTTCTTCTGCTTCTCCCCTTATATATATTTAACTTTTTTTTTTGGGGGGATTTTCTTCTTCTCAACAAAATACCAACCCTTTTAGGCACATAATGTTTTACAATAAAAAAAATATTAAGTTGATTATTATTTTTATTTTTTTGGTATGTAATTAAAAATATTTATATATAATCTAGATAAATATTATGGAATGTGAGTTTGTATGGTAATGAAAATGGGGCTAGAAGCGAAGGTGAAGATGAGTTTGGTGAATGAAAGGAAAATGTGTTGAAAACAAAAACATATTATCCCAAGATGATTTATATATAATTTAGCAAAATATTAGGTAGATGGAATGGAGTGGAGAGTGGTGGTTCGGGAATGGTGGGGGTTGGGATGGTCAAGGGTGGGGAGTGGAGGTGTGTGGTGGGTTGGGAAGAGATAGTAAACTTGGGATGTTATTTAGGAGTATTTAATTTGTTTTACCTACTTTATTTAAGGAAGTATTTTTTTTATTTTAAGAAGTTCGTTTTTTTTAAGAAAAAAAAAATTGATCAACTAAACATGAAAAAAATGTATATATATGTATATGTATGAAGATATGAAGGTTTGAAGAATATATAAAGATTTGAAGGTTTGAATATATGGGGATTTAAAAATATGAAGTTATCAATTTTTGAAGATTGTATTAAAATTTGAATGATATCTGCAATTTGTATTAAAATGTTATATTCTTATATTATAAAAGTGTATTATAAATTATTCTGGTTAGTATCGTTAAGAAAGAAGTGATGTTTGTAATATCTATTATAAATGTATTGTTCATGAATAAAACATGTATTATAGGTGTCTTATAAATTATTTTGACTTGTATTACTAAGAAAAATAGTGATGTTTGCAATATGTATAAAAAATAGGGCAAATTACAGAAATCACATACTTTTAAGGCAAAATTATAATATATCCCTTAAAAGTTTATAATTACAGAAATTCCTCAAACGGATACAATAATATAAGCGCTGATACATTAATCTGATACGCGAGATACAATAATATAAGCACTGATACATTAATTTGATGCGCGAGATACAATAATATAAGCGCTGATATACTAATCTGATGCGCGAAAATGAGGGATTTTGGAGATTTGTAAAACTTATAAGGGATAATGGTAATAAGTAAACTAAAATGTGAGATTTCTGTAATTTTTCCTAAAAAATATATTGTGCCTGGATTATAAATGTATCACAAGTGTATCATCTAAAAATAGTTGTCTCATATTAGTTCTCCACCTTACTAAATCAAGAAAGTATTAATTAACTTTTTTTTATATTACCCTTGCAATAATTCATTTTTAATGTGTTCACATTTGTTTGTAAAATTTCCAAGAAGTTTTTTTAGGGGTAAATTAGTAAAATTATTTTTTTATTTATGATTTCTTAAGCACAGTACAAAATAAATAATGATCAACTAATATGAGAAGGAGTGAGTAGTATTTAATACTAAGGATAAAATAAATGATAAATTATCTTTTGATTTTTCAAAATGAACAACTATTTTTTAGTATAGTAGATAAATAAAAATGAACAAAGAGTATAATAAAATATTAGTGGAGTGATCATTTAACTTGACTATTAATACTTAACTATTAATTTAGTATTATATCCATCCTATATTTATTTTTAAAATTACAAATAATAATCTCGTGTGTGCACATGTGTGTGTTAATTAAACATGTTGTGTTTAATTTGTATTGTGATAAGATGGATAACCACATATTTCCTCTTGATTTTTTAAAATCTATACATTAGGTTGGGCAAACCTAACCCCACGATATGGTGGAACGTTTGGGGGATAAATAACTAAATATAAAGTCAATTTTTATCCATTCGATATTTAAAATTGAATATCTAAATAAGTTTCGTACATTTTTAACACCCGCAATAGGCCTTCGTACTTCTTGATGAACATATCATAGGTTAAAAAATAGTACTAAAGTGTATTAAAAGTTAAAAGCGGATAACTATCTATTTTTTTACTTTTTAAGTCTAAAGTAAAGTGCTTAAAATTTAAAAAGTGTTTGAAAGTTAAAAACACGTAAAATAAGTCAATTCAAACATCCTTTAGGGCCCATTTGACTTAACTTTAAAAAGTACTTAGTTTTTTTAAGTAATTTTTAAAAGTGAAACTTCAGTAACTTTAGTTAAAAACTGAAAACTAGAGAAGAAAAGGCTAGCGAGACATAATTCTTTTTCTCTTTCATAGCACCGCACAATGGAGTATCTATTTTTAACTTTTAACTTTAATTTCTTTAAGTCATTTTTAGAATATCCAAACATTCTTGAGAGCTGAAAACTACTTAAAATCTTTTAAGCTAAGTCAAATCCCCTCTAAATCTCCTCTAATAAATAAGAAAATTAAATTTAGTATTTTTTGAATATCCTTGTCACCACCAAAGAATGTAAGTTTTTGTGTGATTTTGAACTTTGAAGAAGTTGCTTCTGTTAACAAATTTTAGTTAGTTGTCTTCAACAAATAATTCCCTCACGAAAATTGAAACCAAATTATTTTTGTATGGTCTCATCAGAAAGAGAAGAATTAAAACACTAGTAGGAGATTTAGAAAATAGATAATATATGACATAAATAATTAAAAGAAGTGTATCAATCATAGCTTGTAACTTATCTGGCATGTAGCAATAGACATGCTTGTTCTTTTTCATCAAAGAAATTAAGTTTTAACGAAAATGAAATTTATAATTAATGTTGAGAGAAGTATTGGAAACAATCTTAAATTTGGTGTAAATTATTAGTTTCATTTTTGAACTATTGACAGCTTTAAAAATATCATTTTACTTGACTAATTGAATTTAAATACACATCTGATCTTGCAACATGAGTGATATACACCCCTAAATTCTCGCTAGTTTAAGAGTGTTTTCAACACTTCTCTCGACTATTTATTAAGAGACTCATGTTTCTACAAGAGTTTGAGGTCACTTGCTATGTAATGTGACAGTTCGGGTGTACATCAAGAGTGTATCTAAGTTTAGTTAGTCAAATAAATTGTCAATAGTACGAGAACGAACCTAATAATTTGTCAAGTTTAAAAATATTTTCAATACTTCTTTCTTAGTGCTATGTAGAAATTACTAAGAAAGCAGGTCTTCATCGATATGCCTGCGCTTTTAGTTGGAAGTATTTTCTAAAAATCCATGTTTTACAAGTGCTTCGAGTACTTTTCTAGCATGCCACTGGAGCCCCACGTCCAACTTTGAATACCACACGCTCAATTTGCGGTATATGAAATTTGAGTCCCCCTTTTGTTTTACTATTGGCTTCTATGCCGCATGTTATTTGGAAATTTATCGTCAAATGTTAACTAAAAATATATTATAATTTATTTTTTTCTAGGTGTTTTACAAATTTCTCATTAGTAGTACTATTTGGTTCATATGTGATCTCTTCAGCGATGATTAATGACAATTAGCAAAAAAAATTGTTAACAAAAAAAAGTCTTTGAATATTATTAATATTTTTCCATTTCAATTTATGTGACACAATTTAATTTGTTATAAAATTGAAGGGAAATAGGGAGATTTTTTAACCGTGTGGTCTTAGATACTTCTTGACCATTTGCGTGCTTATAAATTATTTCATTAAAGATACATAAACAATTTTTAAGATAAGTGTTTTCATTATAGAAAGGTGACAGTTTTTTCGAAATGAAAAAAAAGAAGTGTTCCACACATAAATTGAAACGGAGAAGGTAATAAATTATTCATTTTATTTGCATCAAGTGTCACTCGATTTTTATCAAGGTAATTAGATGATTACTTTTTTAAAATGTCTCTTTGTTATAGTTATTTTGATAAGCTTTATATCCAATGTATTTGATTAATTGAGATATCCAAAAAGAAAGAAACAAATTCTTTTATTAGCAAATACATAGATGTTTTTGCACGGATCATACTCCTACTTGTGGTGAACTGGTGATCTTTAATTTGAGCAAAAAAAATATGATGTTTTTGCACGGATCATGCTCATATTTGTGGTGATCTTTAATTTTAGCTTTGCCGCATATTTAATAAAAAAAATTGTGAGTCAAAATACTTTAGTCTATGATCTAATTTCTACCGGACATAAATTTAGAGAATTTTTATTTTATCTAACATAAATTGTGTAGTACGTAATTCGCAAGGCATAAGTTTAGAAAACTTTTGTCTTGTCCGACATAAATTATGTAGTATCTGTTATTTATTGTATTCAGATTAGCAAACTAGAAATAATAAAAGATAAAAAGAAAAAAAAGAACTATTCGAGTCTACAGAACCCATTGTGCGTCGGTTGAATATTATTTGTGGAGACAGGCACAATCGATTTCTCACAATTTGAATTTTATTACATCAAAGTAAGGACCCATTTTGGTCTTACAATTTTGATCACACTTGTTGCTTGCTTGAGGAGCACTTTTTACTTGAGCACTCACTTTTATTTTCTTACTGCTGGTTGGTTACTTGGTTACATATCAAATGAACCACCTCTATTTATAGGAGGTGATGAAAGAATCTAGAGAGATACATACTACTCTCTTCTAGAATATTCCTAGCTATCTTTTTCTAGAATTACCTTTTCTAGAACGTTTCTAGACTATTCTATCTAGAATACTCATTCTAGAGATCTTCCTTCAAATCTCTACAACTCTAGAATATTATAGATTTATCTTCACTTATCTTAAATAAATAATTAAGTTGGTAATGAATTTTTAACACTCCCCCTCAACACTAACTTAATTTTTCCTTTGCGTTCGTTATGAGCGATTCCTCAAACTCTGTAACCATCATGACGTCCATGCCCTTTGAAGATTTCCATCTTCATCGGATTATTCCAATGTCTACTCTTTGAAGCTTCTTCAAAGGTAGTAGCCTTTTTGATGTTAACCACCTCTGTGTTAATGTTGTATCTATATACATGGTCTTTGGACGCTTCAATCGTGTAGAACTTCATAGTTGTGATTGCGACTCTTCTTGGACTTCTTCTTGCAACTCATCTGGTGTTTCACAAGCTCCAGTTTTCCATGAGCTCTTATGTTCTCCTTTTGAAGATCTCTCCTTTATATATGATTTGTGTTTTTCACATACCTCTAGTTCTAATTCTGACTTACTTCCTTGTACTTCTTATTTATGTTTATGTTGTATCTCTTTCTCCAATTATTTTGAATCTGGTAGGGAAACTTCTATGAACCACCATGTTGGTGCTTTATCAACTACCACATAAGTTGTTTCGGCTGGAATTACATAGATTGAATCGAATCTTCTATCACGCCCTGAGGCTACTCCATTGATGTAACATGGGACTAGGATCACGAGTGACCCCAAGATAACCCTGAGTCTGGCATATCATAAGTGTACTGAAAATAACTAAGTAAAGCATGAACTATGTGTAACACTCCGGAATCTAGTAGGCTATCATAGAGCTTATCAAGTGTGCTAAAGTGTCTATCCGTAAATGTTTAAGACTAAACTAAGCTAAAATGAAAGGGGTAAACGTCTAGGAAGAAGGTAAGGACCTAAACTACTAAGAGGGGATGAAGGAAAACTTGTTCTTTGATAGACCTAGTTGGTGATTGGGCAGCATGATCGCCCAAGTGACTTGGCGATGTGCCAAAGTGCACTTAGTGTCGCCTAGTGGGCTGTCCCCTTGGCCTAGGTTCTGGAAAAAAGGGCGAGCTATGTCATGGTTCGCCGGTTGGGTTGGCGATTCGCCCAACAGACCACCCCCATCACGTAGTAAGCTACCTATTTAGGGAGACTACTGGAAATTTAGGCGAGCCAAGGGCTCTTTAGGCGAGTCGCCTAGTGCCCTTGGTGAGCCAAGGGGTTCAATGGGCAATCAAAATCGTGAAGGAGGGAAAAATTTAAGTTGTAACTTAAAGGGGTCCATAGTTTTATTCCAAAATTAAAACCCCATTATTCTACTCTTTTCCCAATAGGTATATAACCTTTTAAGACTTGAAATTCCTTCAATTAAGTCACTTTCAAAAGAAATAAAAGAAGACCCATCTCCTCTCCAATATTTCTCTCACTAGGAATCCTCCATTGAAGAACAATAAGAACTTGAAGAATAGGGCTCAAGAAACCATCTTCCCAACTCCAATTCGTGGGAAAAGCTTCAATTAAGGTATGGGAGACTTGATTCATGGAACACCTTTCTCCATGAAGCCTTCGACTCTTAATTTCAAAATTGGTAAATTGTTCAAAAACTAGGGTTTTCATTCTAGCCATGGGTTATTCCTAAAAACGATTTCATTATGATTAATTATCCTATATTATGGATGATTTGATGTTTAATGGTGATTTTTATTGTAAAATTCCCCATGAACCCATGAATTACCACATGACCCCAATTTCATGAATTGTGATGGGTGCATTGATGCAAGGTGAATACTATGAATGGTGTCTATGATATTTTAGTTATTGAATCTTGTTCTAATCATGCCTAATATAGTATTTCTAGGTGTGATTGTGTGACATGATTCATGACCCTTGAAGGGTAAGTTATGAAGGTTTGTACATGTTGATGACTGTTGTATGAACTCATGATTCACTTAGAAAGTGGAGATCCTATGACTATTGTGTAAATTGAGGTATTGTTGAAAGGCCATTCAATTCCCTTACACTTACACTTGATTATGTATGAATTGTCTAGGATGATGATAATGTTGTTATGTATATTGAAAGGCTATTCTCATGAAACACTATGAACAATAATGTGAAAGGCTTACTCACATGTTAATGATGATTCTAAGGTTAAAAGTTAGTTCTCACTCTATTGAATCTATGAGCTATTTTATGAGTTATATTGAATGAAGGACAAAGTATTCTTCACACATGTAAATGCAATTCAAGACTTACTATGTATAATTTGGGAAATAATGCTTAGCACCGAGTGGATATGGTCAATAAGGTAGAGGCCCTCCCATCAATACAATAGGCCAGGTCATCTAGATTATTCTCATGAGATGGAAGCTCCTCCGCTAGTATAATAGGTCGGGTTTCTAGAAGCAATCTCCCTATCCCATAACTATGTGCCCATATAGGTCTTTAGCTAGTGGATCCACCTAAAAGCTAAACATGTTAGTTCTACCTTAGGCAAGTAGGACACCTTCTTTCGGTGTGAGGTTACATGACATCGGATTCCATGTAGTTCACATGGTCTATGTCGGTTATGGTTATTCTTCCCTATATGACAAGATAATGAATATGACATGGACTATACTTATGACTTCTTGATGAGTTTACTTAGTTGGAGTGGGGGTATGTGACTTCACTTCTACATTGCACAAGTGGACTTAGTAAGGTGCTATAAGATGGTTTTTTTTATGCTATGAAGAGACATGAATGTATGCATGTATGTTGAATGGATAGTTGTTATGAATGACTTTACCTATGTTCAAGTAATGTACATGATTATTTAGCTTATTTATGACTATTGATTATGATGAGGTCTAAAGGTGATATGTATGACTAAGGTAGCTTCAAAGGAGTACTTGGTATGGTTGGTATTATGGGATGCCAACTATACATTGCACAAGTGTTTTCTTAGAGTTGCTAATGTAATGCTTTCACTATGATTTGAGGATAAATATGACTATGACTTGTGTTTGACATTAAAAGTGCACGTTGATTTCCAAACTTGACAAATGCATACTTTTTCACTAAAATGTCCTTTTTATCATATTTCAAGGATTTTATGCATGCTTCCATACTTAGTACTTTATGTGCTAACCCATTTCTTCTACATCTACTATGAGTGTAGGTTCCGATCGTTGAGACGTACTTCTACTTCCTTCAAGAGAAGCTTGGGTTGACTATTCCCTAGGCTTGGTGAGTCCTCAAGTTCGAGGACAAGACATTATTCATTTCTAGTTTCTATTGTATTTCCTATTTTGAGACTTTATTAATGTAAAGGTCTTTTGACCCTATTTGTACTCTCTATTGCACTAGATGGTGATTGAGAGAAGTCTAGACTCATATTTTCATTTATGAAAAATAAGTTGACCTTCAATTGTAAAAGTTTTAAATTTTACGCATCATTCTTATGGCTTTATATGTATGATTATGATAAGGTCTTGTATGCGATCCCTTCGGGTCAAGTACGCCGTGTTACGTCTAGGGGGTACCCTTGGGTCATGACACTATGTGGAAGCTAAAATGTAACATCTCGCAATTCGAAATAGCTAGGAAGAAGCTAGAATTGGAAATAGTGATTTTTGGAAAGAATTGAAATCTGGAAATTTGTTTAAGTTAAAAGTGAGTTTTTGGTAAACTTCAAACGGCCATAACTCCTATCTCAGTAAGAGTTAAGTGTATTTTCAGATATGGATGGAAAACTCTTGGAATGATCTCTTTAACGCCACTGAGTTTGCGCGATTCTAAGTTTGTATGAGTGAGTTATGCCTTTTGGAAGTTGGGCTATTGGAAGAAGAAAGTCTAGAAACCGGATTTTGGAAGGGTAATTTAGTCTTTTCCTTACCTAATTATTCTAATTCATTTTTAGGAGTTAATTGGGGTAAAACCAGATTTTAGTTAGTTTTAGAAAAGTGAATTTTCACGCTATGATTTTTGGAGAAAGAACGCAAAAGGAGAAAAGAGGAGAATGCGCAAGAATAGTCAAGATCTTCAAGAATCACTTGTGGAATTCATCGGGGGTAATCCCTACAAGGTATGTGATATCACATAACGTTATGTTAGTTCACCCATGCGCCAACCATGATTCAATTCAGCGAATTTAAGTTTTTGAAAGTTTAGAAATTGAGTTCTTGATGAACATTGTTGAAAGTTTCGTTGAATTCTTGTGGGTTGTGTTGTTGAAGTTTCTTGATGATTTGATTCATGTTTCCGGGTGAAATTTCGAGTTGAATATATTGTTTATTGAGGGTATTAATGATTCTAAGTGTTTGGGGAAAGAACCAAATGAAATTAGAGGGTTTAGAGTTGAAAATTGGAGAAAAAAGTTTGGAGTTTTCTGGGGAGGGGGCTGGGGTGCTGCGCCTCCCAGAGCGCCACTAAAGTTCCTCTAAACTTTGGGCTCTAGCGTGCCGCACCATCCAGAGCACCATGGCAAGCTCTCTGAACTTTGAAGGCTAGCGCCCCATGCCTCTCAGAGCGCCAGGGACGCCAATTCTCCCCATTCGTTCCCCACCCTTTCGTACTTTTTCCTTAGCAATGTACCTATGTTTTATAGTTTATTCCAACACTCTAAAGTACATCTAAACATCATGAAATCATCCATAAATATGACTTCATGAACCTTGAATCCATAATCCAATTCAAGGAAAGTTAGGATCAAAGTCAAGAGAAGTTAAGAGTCAAGTCTAGAAGTTAAGAAGCAAGTCAAAGCAAAGTTTATAAAGTTTTCAAAAGTCTTTAACGAATGTTTTAACTTTGTTTTAAGACTTAAGTTTCAAGTTAAGTAAAGAGTAAAGAGTTGAGTTCATTTCTTCAAATAAGTATATGGGAACTAAGTATTCCCAAGAAGTTTGAAAATGTTTTCACATTTTGAGTAAGAAAGGGAACATCGATTCCAAGAGAGCTTTTAAGCTAAGTTTTTGAGTAATTATCTCAAACCAAAGAAAGAGTTTTGTTTTTACAAACACATGAGCTAAGTATATTTTAGGAATAGTATTGATCAGCGATATGGGGATGCGAGATCATATTAACTCAAGTCTCCATAAACCATGTAGACATCATGGGTAGAGAAGGGGTCATACTTTTTAGATGAATCCTTTTCGCATAAGCTAGTCATGAATCCTTTTCGCATAAGCTAGTGGATCCACTAAGTTAAGATTAATCCTATACTGATGGCAAGGTATAGGATAGTCCTTGGCAGCGTGAGGTAAAGTGTTGTATCACCACATAATCTCATAGTGGTGGTTGTCGGTTAGAAAAAATCCCACCTAAACTATATCACTTTGTATATGAGTAAAGTCGAGTTTGTTATTGCATTTTCTTTAATGAACTAAGTTGCTTTTACTGTTTTATAAAGCTTTTCATTTATTGCATGTGTTTCATTGCTTTATTCATGAGTTGAGAAAAGCCAAGATAAGTGTTTCTTTCATAATTCATTTCAAGTATATATCTTGTTTTAGGATTCCAACTCGCATACTCGTACATTCAATGTATTGATGCCAGTTGGCCTTCATCATATTATGATGTAGACGTAGGTAACCAGGATCAGCATCCAGTGCCTCGTTGATCCAACTTGAGCATTCAGAGTTTGTTGGTAAGCCTCCTTGCATTTTAGAGGACTTCTTTATTTGTTTTCTAGTCTTTCAGATGTTAGGATGATCGGGGGTCCTGTTGATACGCTCAATTTACACTTCCCTAAAGAAGTATAAGCGAACGTTATCAAGTAAAGAATCCAACTTGTAGGTTGGGGTCGATCCCACGAGGAAAATGGTTTAGACTTTACTTTAACCAACAATTATATTCAATTAGTCAAATTACTTCCAGAAACAAGTAATTAAAAGGGGG
>JAJOOO010002882.1:0-11548 GCA_029582685.1 Solanum piurae | reverse complement strand
TCATTAAGTCAAGATACATTCATTTCACAAGAAGAGGATACCTAAGCCTACCAATTGAAGATACAACATTCAAGGTCACATTCATCAATACAAGAAAAAGATGCCTTAAGCCTACCAATTCAAGATACATAAATCCACATTACTTTCATTTTTACAAGAATAGGATGCATAAGTGATCTTAGGCATATTTATGCATCTAATAATCAATTTATCCCATTTATATAGCTAAGTTTGAGAGCAATTTCTTAGTCAGAACTGAAATTTTGGAGTCTATTGATTTCATTTCCTCTAACCACTATGATTAGATATTTTAGGGTGAAAAGCAAAGAAGAAGGAGCTAAAAAGAGTACCTGGACAAAGGTCGGAAAATAGAAGACAAAGTTGCTGAGAAGAATGGCCAAGAAGCTGGAAAATACAGTAGGAGGGAGAAGCTCCGCATCGTGAAGATGAAACTTGCATGCATAAAACAAATTCCACTTAACAGTGGAGTGCGCGTCAAGGGCGCGTCACAGAGAGGATCCTTTTGTGCACAATTTGAGGCGAGGGAACATGTCCATGTCGCGGACCTGGACACCAGAATTCATTCACATGTTTTATTTCAGACTATAAATAGTCTAGTTTTATTATTTTATCATTATCCAGTTTTTGAAAAATGGGAGAACAGCGATTTGGGCGATTTTACTGACACTATCTAGGGCTTTTTTTCTACTCCTTCATTTTGGTAAACCCTTTTATGATCCATAAACATTATTTGATGATATTTTATTCTATGAGTAGCTAAGTTCCCTTATTCTAGAGTTGTAGCTACGATTAATGGTGTAATAATATTTGTTTCTTGCATGAAATAGATTTTCTTGTGATTTATGCTTACATTCTTGTTTAACTATTTTAATGACTGATCAACATTAAAATAAACTCATTGTCCGCTCTTGAATTCGTAAGATGAATAGAGGGATAGAACAAAGAATGTGAGAAGTGTGTTCATTCTAGGGTAAATTTTAGAGTGTTTCGTATATATGATAGTATTATACCTTTATACCGCACTTGATTAATATGCAAGATGATAGCTTAATGCTCCGCTATTGGTTCATGCCTATCCCCGCTCAACGATGTAGTTAGGCTGTCGATGGTGGTAGCCGATTAGAGGTTGGGAGATCATGATCGTAAAGTAAACCTTGCAAATCAGTAATAAGGTTAACCTATCGAGTGCTAGGATAAATTAATGTTATGCCTGAAATCGGTTTATGCTACAACCCTGGAATATTTTCCCAATTTGTGAAATTTCCTTGTTTGAAACTATTTAAGTATAGTAATTAATTTTGGCGATTGTTCGACTTAGTAGTTACAAACAAATTCTTGAAATTGTCTGTGGCATAAGTAAATTATTTTAGACACAAATAAAGTTATTATTTGTTGATTTGAAGTCCTTTGGGTTCGATAATCCAGCTCGAAAGAGTTGTTGTACTACTTGAGTGACCACGTGCCCTTGCGCGTACTTTTGGACGCAACAAGTGTTTGGCGCCGCTGCCAGGGACTTTAAAATCGACAAATATCTAATTTTTGAGTGTCTAAATTGTTTGTACAAGTGTTGACAACTTTATCGTGGCTCTTCATTTCGCAGGTTATGTCAGATTTTCACACTGGAAGACGAGCAGGACTTGGTAGAGCCTCTAGCTGAACCAGAGAGATTTGTTCGTTATCGGAGAAGGCAAAGAAGACTCACATATCCTATTCCTCTTGTCGCTAGTGAACCAGAAACCTCCGAAGAAAGGGAGGATCAAGACCCACCTGCAGAAATGGCAGAAATGAAAGTGAGAGATGTGGCAATCCCACAGACCACCAATGTTACCTCAAGTATTCAGAAACCTGCAGCAGGTAGGAGGTTCGAATTAAAGCAAAATATGGTGCAATTATTGCACACAAACGACAATTCACTGGTTTATCTCATGAGGACCCATGAGTGCATATTCAAAATTTCCTCGACATTAGTGACACGTACACCCCAACTGGAGTGAACTCTGATATGTGAGGCTCACATTATTCCCCTTTTCTCTGCTAGGGGAAGCAAAAAGATGGTTGAACTCTGAGCCCGCAAATTCCATAACATCTTGGGATGATCTTACCCGGAAGTTCTTGATAAGGTTTTTTCCATCCGAGAAAACAGCTAAGTTGAGAAGCGACATATTAAGCTTCCGACAGAAAGGAGGGGAAAACTTATACCAAGCTTGGGATAGGTTTAAGTCCCTGCTGTTAAGTTGTCCACATCACCATCAAGCTAACGAAGTGTTGGTCCATACCTTTATTGAAGGGTTGGAACCAAACACGAAAATTTGACTTGATTCTGCTGCAGGTGGACAAGCTTTAGAGAAGACATATGCTGAGCTATTTACATTGCTTAATAGAATTTCACAAGGTAATCCCGAGTGGAATGGAGTAGGAGCTAAATCAGTCGTACAAAAGATTGCTGGAGTGTTGGAAATGGATGTAGTGATAGCTCTGACCGCACAGATTTCAGCAATGCAGAATATGATGACTACTTATTTCAGCAACATGTCACTAGGACAACATCAAGCCCAAGTTAATATGGTGTAGCAACCACAAGCTTGGTGTGAAGTATGTGGAGGTGGAGATCACTATGCTGAGGTATGTGGAGCAAACCCAAAATCTATTCATTTTGTAGGTAATGCCCAGTGAGGAGGAAATCACCAAAACTATGAAAATACTCACAACCCCAGCTGGTGGAATCACCCAAACTTTTCATGGGGTGGTAATCAAAACCAACACCAAGTACAGAACCAGTACACGCCACAAGGTAGTGGACAACATTACAATCAGCAAAGCCATGGAAACCAGCAAAGCCATGGAAACCAGCAAAGTCATGGAAATCAGCAGACTACCAAGCAAGGTGATATGAGTGTGGAGGACATACTGAAATAAATCATGGTTGACCAAGCTAAATTGGTAGTAGATGTCCGAAACAATCAACTGGCGACTTAGAATTTGGAGAAGCAGTTTGGGTAGTTTGCTAGTGCCCAAAATTCCTGACCAGAAGGGGGTTTGCCTGGAAATACTGATCCAAACCCAAAACATGTAAATGTTGTGGGTACTCGTAATGGTCGTCCATTGGATGAGTTAACACCAAAGGCAAAAGCTGTTGAACAAAAAGGAAAACAGGTAGAAGAAGCAAAACCAAGTGAGCAAAGGGTAAATGAGGAAACGAATGCAAAACCACCTCCTTCATTCCCACAGAAATTCAAAAAGCAGAAGGAGGAGGAATATTTCGGTAAGTTTATTGAATTACTCAAACAAGTACATATTAACTTGCCTTTGATTGATGTGTTGCAGGGCATTCCTAAGTATGCCAAATATGTGAAAGATGTGGTAGCCAACAAGAGTAGATTGGCTGAGTATGCAACTGCAGCATTCACTGAGTAGTGCAGTTCTAGGATCCAGAATAGGCTCCCAACTAAGTTGAACAATCCAGGGAGTTTCACTGTTGAGATAAAAATTGGCAAGTGTATTGAGGCAAGAGAGTTGTGCGATTTGGGCGCAAGTATCAACTTGATGCCTACGTCCATGTTTCTCAAGCTGGGACTAAGAAGGCCCAAGTCCACAACCATTATGTTGCAGTTAGCGGACCGTTCGATAGTAAGGCCAGATGGCGTTATTGAGGATGTCTTGGTCCAAGTGGGAACTCTGATTTTCCTTGTAGACTTTGTCATTTGGGATTTTGAGCCTGACCAAGAGGTCCCATTATTTTGGGACGCCCATTACTGGAAACCAGAGGTGCGTTAATTGATGTGGCAGCTGGGAGACTAACAATGAGGGCTCATGAAAAGGTAGAGGTATTTGATGTATATAAGGAAATGAAGTTGCCTGCAATATATGAGGAGCTGTCAGCACTTACAGTCATTGACAAGGAAATGGCAGCTAAATATGTTGATGCCCGAGACCCTTTAGAGAAAGTATTAATTGGGTAAGACATTGAGGGAGATGCTGAAGCCCAGGAGTTGGCTAACGTTCTAGATGTCCCTAATGTGAGTATGCTTCGCAGGTTTGTGGAGCCATTAAACAGAGTCTTACGACCACCTCCCAAACCTTCAATTGAGGAAGCACCAAAGTTGGAGTTAAAGGCTCTCCCCTCTCATCTCAGGTATGCATTCTTAGGTGCCAATGAATCTTTACTTGTAATCCTTTCTTCTGCTTTGTCTAAAGTGCAGGTTGAGGCATCTCTAAAAATTTTGAGGAAGAGGAAAAAGACGATAGGTTGGCAGATGACTGACATACATGGCATCAACCCAACTTTATGCATGCACATGATATTTATGAAGGAGGGCCACAAATCAAGTGTACAACCTCAGCGCAGACTAAACCCAATGATGAAATATGTGGTGCGCAAGGAAGTGATTAAATGGCTGGATGCGAGTATTATATATCCGATTTCAGACAACAAGTGGGTTAGCCCGGTTCAGTGTGTGCCTAAAAAGGAGGCATGACAGTGATCACCAATGAAAAAAATGAGTTGATTCCAACCAGGACAGTGACTGAGTGGCGAATATGCATGGATTACAGGAAATTGAATGAGGCCACCAGAAAGGATCACTACCCGGTTCCTTTTATTAATCAGATGCTGGACAGGTTAGCTGGGCAAGAATATTATTGTTTCCTAGATGGCTTTTCAGGATACAACCAAATTGTGATTGCACCAGAAGACCAGGAGAAAACTACATTCACTTGTCCGTATGGGACATATGCTTTCAAGCGAATGCCATTTGGGATGTGCAATGCTCCAGCCACCTTCCAAAGATGCATGATGGCTATATTTCATGACATGGTTGAAGATTTTTTGGAGATATTCATGGATGACTTCTCAGTCTTTAGGGAGTCTTTTGACAGGTGTTTGGAGAATTTGGACAAGGTGCTGGCTAGATGCGAGGAAACTAATCTCGTCCAAAACTGGGAAAAATGTCATTTTCTAGTGAAGGAAGGGATTGTATTGGGCCATAAGGTGTCAAAGAGAGGGCTGGAAGTTGATCGTGCCAAAGTGGAAGTCATTGAAAAGCTACCTCCCCCAATCTCTGTTAAAGGGGTGAAAACCTTTTTGGGTCATGTTGGTTTCTATAGGAGATTCATCAAGGATTTCTCTAAGACTGCAAGACCCATGTGCAGTCTCCTAGAGAAAGAGATGAAATTCATATTTGATGATCAATGCATTCAACCTTTTGAAGCTTTGACGAAGAAGGTGATAGAAGCTCCAATCCTAACTTCCCCAAATTAGGAGTTTCCTTTTGAGCTGATGTGTGATACAAGTGATGTGGTTGTGGGAGAAGTGTTAGGGCAAAGGAAAGAGAAGGTGTTTCACTCAATATATTATGCAATTAAAACACTAGATGCATCCCAAACTAACTACACAGTGACTGAAAAAGAAATGCTAGCCTTGGTCTATGCTTTTGACAAATTTAGATCTTACCTGGTAGGAACTAAAGTTGTTGTTTATACTGACCATATAGATATCATGTACTTGTTCAACAAGAAGGATGCAAATCCGTGGTTAATCAGGTGGATTCTATTGCTGCAAGAGTTTGACATAGAGATCAAGGACCGAAGAGGTTCTGAAAACCAGATTGCAGATCACTTGTCAAGATTGGAGAGTTCGTCACATGTGGGAAAACAAGGTTAGATTCGGGAAGAGTTTCCTGATGAACAACTATTGGCGCTAGAGGTGACCGAACTATCATGGTATGCATATATTGTTAATTATTTGGTTAGCGGATTGATCTCACCGGGTGCAACCACACACAAAAAGACGAGGTTGATTTATGATGCTCGGTTCTACATATGGGATAAACCTTATCTCTTCAAGCAAGGGCCAGACAAAATGATGAGGATGTGTGTGCCTGAGTCTTAGATGAGACAAGTGATGGATAGTTGCCACTCGTCTGCATATGAAGGTCATCATGGAGGTGAGCGCACTGTACATAAGGTGCTCTAATCATGTTTTCTGGCCTACTCTATGTAAATATGCTGCAGGGTATGTTAAAAGTTGTGATCAATGTCAGATGATGGGGTCTATTTCCAGATGACATGAGATGCCTTTGCATAACATCTTGGAGGTTGAAATATTTGATGTCCGGGGAATCGACTTCATGGGACCATTCCCTCCATCAAATGGAAATCAATATATACTTGTGACTGTGGACTATGTGTCCAAGTGGGTTGAGGCAGTAGCTTTGCCTACTAATGATGGGTAAGTGGTGCTGAAGTTTCTGAAGAAGCATATCTTTACTCGGTTTGGAACTCCTAGAGCAATAATCAGTGATGGGGGGCACACTTCATAAATCAATTGGTGAAGAATGTCTTAGCTAAATATAGAGTCAGACACAAAGTAGATACAACATACCACCCTCAAACTAGTGGCCAGGTAGAAGTGTCAAATCGGGAAGTGAAGTAGATTCTACAGAAAATAGTGAATGCCCAAAGGAAAGATTGGGCAATAAAGCTCGATGATGCATTATGGGCATACATGATCGCTTATAAGACACCAATATGGACTTCTCCCTATCATTGGGTGTTTGGTAAAGCGTGTCACCTTCCAGTTGAATTAGAACATCAGACAAACTGGGAAGTGAAGAAGTTGAATCTGGATCCGAAACTAGCCAGGAGAAAAAGGATGTGTCAGCTATATGAATTGGAGGAATTCAGACTCCATGCCTATGAAAATGCTAAGCTCTATAAGAAGAAGACTAAACGATGGCATGATAATCATATTGTTCCCCGACTTTTTGAACATGGGCAAAAGGTATTATTGTTTAACTCTAGATTACGATTGTTTCGAGGTAAGTTGAAGTCAAAATAGAGCGGACCATTTGAGGTGGTGCGCATGACCGACTATGGAGCTATAGAGTTATGGAATGAAGGTAAGCAATCCACGTTCATCGTGAATGGACAGAGGGTGAAACACTATTTCGGACAAGTGGTGGATAGAGAAGACGAAAGTTTGGAGCTGAGCAATGAATGAGGGGGAGCTGAGTCGTGCTGCGAAGTTAAATCAGGCGCTACTCGGGAGGCAACCCGTCACTTTGTACTCTAGAAGATATTTACATTGTATTTTGTTTTGATAGGTTAATTTAGTTTAATTTGAGTTATAGGTTAATTCATTTATCTTAAAAGTTGTAAATAAAAAAATAAAAAAAAGAATTATGGGCGGAAAAAAATAGTGGAGTCCGTGACAGCTCCGCGTCGCGGACTTGTTTCTGCAAGAGGTTAGCCCCAAGAGAAGATGGAAATCTCCCAAGTCATGTTCGCGACATCTCTGCGTCATGGAATTGTTGCTGGGAATTATGAACTTATGAGAGATTAACAGTGGAGTTCGCGACAGGAGCACGTCGCAGACTTGTTTCCACTGCGCACAAGTTTCACCATGAGACGACGCAAAGTTCACAAGGTATGTCCGCGACAGCTCCGCATCACGGACCTAGTAAGTTTTCGAGTTATTTTCATTAAAAAGGTTGGGTTTTACCCGACTTATATGGTAAAACCCGATCCCCATTCCTTTTTAATTCTCAAATCCATCCCTTAACCCCATTTTCTCTTCTAAATTTCATTCATTCTCCTTTCCCCTTCAACCCTAACTCTTTCCAAGTACAGATCCGTGTCGCGAAGTTGAAATTTCACACCAAGTTCTCCAATTTTTGTGGGTCACTGAAGGTATGTGTCCTACTCTTTTTCGTTCTTTCTTTGGGATGATTTACTAAAGTTAGGGCTAGTATTCATGTGGGTGATGGGTGATCAATTTTAGTTTGTTGAAATTGTTGTTCTTTGTAGTTTTCTGCCTATTGATTGCTATTCATAGTGGTAAAATTTCTCGGAATTAATTTGGTTGATAATAGAAAGGAAGATTTTGTATTGGGTAAATTAAAAATTGGGGTTTGTGAAGTCTTGAGTAGCAAATAGGTTACGAGGGAAATGATTGAAGTAGAAGGATGATTGTTGGTTTGAATTCTTGAGTAGAATCGAAGTAGTAAGGGCTTGCATGCTTAGAATGGGATGAGTTTTGTGAATAGTCTGCTAAAAATAACATTGGGAAGTCTGAGTACCGTGTTGTTTGTGAAGTTGTGCTCGAAAATAAGTGTGGAGTGATCTTCCATAATTGGGTCTCAGTAACTGATATGATAACTGTCTGATTGCATGATAACATGTCAAGTACACAGAGGTCTGGCAAAGCGGTTGCGTCTAGCAGCCGTAAGAGAGTGAGAACGAGTACAACCATTCCCCCCGCACCCGCAGTCCCAATGATACGGGGCTAAGACAGTCACCTCTGAGGGCAAGAAGTGGTACAAATCACACACCGAAGCCAAGTACTTCTCGGATGTGATACTTGATGACGTTTAATTATAGAGGGAATTACCTCGCATTATGCGCCGCCTACAAGAGTTGCAAATATGATTAATCTTTTAGGATCCAACAGAGTGCAATGTTAGTATGGTGCGGGAATTCTATGCATATTGGAAACCCGATGCTCGTTCTCACTTTGTAACAGTGCATTGTGTGGAGATCCCCCTGACACCCTCAACTATAAGTCAAATATTGGGCACTGCAGATGCCCCTTCTGATGTCCTGACGAGGTTAAATATCAACCCTCCTTATCAGTAGATTCAACACACTCTGTGTGGAGCATAGTCCACGGCGAAGTGGATTAGACATGGGCACCGTGGCTATCATCAATCGTATCCTTATGCTTACATGAATCGTGAATCTCGTGTGTGGCTAAAAATTGTAATGTATTGTTTGATACCAGGGCTGCATTTTACCAAGGTGACGAGAGATCGTGTATGCTTGGTATATGCTCTAATGAAGGACCTACCCATCAATGTAGGAGCAGTGATAAAATCGTCCATGCGTAAGGCTAGAGTGCATAGAGGTAGAAGGTATGCTTTTGGCGGACTAATCATTAGTTTATGCAAGAGAGATGGCGTACCTGAGGAGAGTGTAGACTACATGACACCTTTGTTCACCACACCCCTAGATGTCACCAAGACCAAAAGGTCCAGAAAATGTGCATGGGCCCACCCTCACTACCGCTGAGCGAAACAAGAGAGATGATATGATCACGGCGCGCATATTTGGATTGGAAATGTTGCGTCATAGAAATGGATGCCGATCTTCAACTCAGGAGCAATTGGATGAAATTGAAATGAAGTACCCTCTGAATGAACATGCTGAGGCATTGCTGGGACTCGGGTCTGGATTTCTGGAGCCCGTATGGGATGATGTTCCAACTTTTGAAGACAAGCGACGAACCATGTCGGATAGTGAATCTGATTCTGATGTAGAGAAGGGTGACCATTTGGCTCTTAAGGGCACTGGGAGTGATGCTGACATGGATGAATGATCAGGGAAGTACACTCGCCCTACTTTGTTTCATTTTGATTTATGTTACACTGGGGACAATGTTGCATTTTTAAGTGTGGGGTGAGAGTACTATATCTATGTAAATAGTTTTGTTTTGTTTTTTCTATTTTGTTTTGGGTTCCTTGGAAGTTGTTTTCGGTTCTTTGGCCAAGGACAGTCCCGTTGAACCGTATATAAAAAAAAGATTTTGTTTCTTAGGATTGAATCAGTGTCATAGTTGAGTCAAGCTGCCCTATGATAGATGGATGACGACCGTCTTAAGGGCAGTTTTCGTCATTTGGGTCTGTAGGGTTGGCATTTGGCTAGGGCTGCGCAACTGCTTTGAGTTAGACTGAAGGTTGAAAATAGTTTATGACTTTGTGTTGAGACTTCTAGGTTCTTTTATGTGACTCTAAATGGCGTGTGCTTAAAATGAATTTGTGTCAGTGATTGGGAAGTAGTATGTACTGATCAGTTCTAAGTTGAATGTGTGCCAGGTGTGTAAGATTTGTGTATTCCTTGCTGCTAATTGAGGTCCAGTACTTTCCTGGTGTGTCTGCATAGCGAAAAAGAGGATAAAGAGTTTAGGAAGTGATATAGGCATTTCTTTGATAGCCCTGATTGTGCTTTCCTGTACCCGCATTGATGTATATCCTTAGTTAACCCCTTCGAGCCTTGAACTTATTCTTTGGTAGCCTAACATGAGGCTAATGTCTGTTCCTTCTCTAGCCTATAAATTTGATCCAAAAGATCCTAAGCGCTTTGTGTGAACAATAGTGAAGGAAACGAAAGAATGAGTGGCAAGCCCCAACATAAGTCTGGCTTGTATAAAAAAATAATAATAATAAATTTTGATGAATGAATTTAGAATAAAAATGGTGGGAAGAAATGAATGTTGAGTGCCTTACAACAAAGGGCCAAATGGTTTCAAGAAAAGGGGCATAAGAAGAAAGTGATTAAAAGAAGGTCCGAAATCGAAGTTTGTTTTGTATTAAAGCGATTGGGAATGTATTCACTCTTCATATCCACAAACAGTTCCTATCCATCCCCTAGCCTACATTACAATCTTAAAAGACCTAATTAATCTTGAACATCCTTATTCTTGAAAGTAGTGATGCAGTACGCTAAGGGAAAGCCTATGGTTCATTAGTTGTGGCATGAGAATTCTTTTAAGAGCGTGAGCAAAATTTTCTTCCCGCACCTATCCACGCTTTGTGTGTGAATTTTTATGTTTGAGTAAATCGGGGTGTTCATTTGTGGTGAGGGCATATGTTTAATGAGGTCTGGTAACTGATATAACTGTGGATCCAAAAGTTATGCATAAGCTTGCTGCGTTATAAGAGTCTATTCTTGAGGCAAAATGGTTTTGCTCAAGTTGTCCTGATGAATGCATAGTGTTTGTTGTGTTGTTGTGAAGCTCTAGTAGTTGTTGTGGCCAAAACTGGAATGCCTTTAGAGGGAAGTGTAGTAGAGTAGTCGTGTGTTCGAAATTGTAGAAGTGTTCGAGGACTAACAAAGCTTTAAGTGTGGGGTGGTGATCTTAGGCGTATTTATGCGTCTAATAACCAATTTATCCCATATATATAGCTAAGTTTGAGAGCAATTTCTTAGTCGGAACTGAAATTTTGGAGTCTATTGATTTTGTTTCCTTTAACCACTATGATTAGATATTTCAGGGTGAAAAACAAAGAAGAAGGAGCTAAAAATGGCACATGGACAAAGGTTGGAAAATAGAAGACAAAGTTGCTGAGGAGAACGGCCAAGATGCTGGAAAATACACTAGGAGGGAGCAACTCTGCGACACGGAGCTGAAACATGCATGCAGAAAACAAATTCCACTTAACAGTGGAGTGCGCGTCAAGGGTGCATCGCAGAGAGGATCCTTTTGTGCACAAATTGAGGTGAGGGAACAGGTCCACGTCGTGGACCTGGACACCAGAATTCAGTCACGTGTTTTATTTCAGACTATAAATAGTCTAGTTTTATTATTTTATCATTATCCAATTTTTGAAAAACGGGAGAACAACGATTTGGGCGATTTTACTGACACTATCTACGGTTTTTCTTCTACTCCTTCATTTTGGTAAACCCTTTTATGATCCATAAACATTATTTGATGATGTTTTGTTCTATGAGTAGCTAAGTTCCCTTATTCTAG
>JAJOOO010002881.1:0-41312 GCA_029582685.1 Solanum piurae | reverse complement strand
TGTGAATTAGTCTTCTTGTTAGTATGTATTAATTATTTTCTCTTTTGTTTTTCTTGCATGAACCTTTGAGTGAGTCCATCGGACTCCTTCATATTTTTGTGCATTCCATCTTGAGCCAAAGAGGCTCAACCTCGTTCCTCTCGAGTAAAAAATCGAAGTACAGGTGCAAATGGACCTAAAGGTCCTAAAGAATTTTCAACAGCAGGTTCAAGTGAAAATGGGCCCAAAAGCCCACAAGAAATCTAGCAGAAGAATTTGGATTTAATTAAGCCCAAACTCATGATTGGGTATTTTTAGTATTAAGACAGGTTCACGAATTTGGGCCTGGGGCCCAAATTTGACATTTCCTCTCCCTTATATTTATTTTTTATTGTGTTGACTAACTCTTTTGTGTTTGGTTATTATTTAATTAAATCCCCAAGAGAAATCATTTCTTTTTTTCTTACGCTTAATTTAAATATATTTATATATTTTTTTTCTTATCACTTAGTTTTACTTATATTCTTTAGTTTGACTCGCACTTTATGAATTATCCCCCTTAAGTTCATTTCCCCTTAAGATAATTAAAATGATAATAATAAAAAAGTAATAAAAATGGTAATAAATGATGAAAAATAATAACAAATAATTATAAATAAATAAGTTAAAGTCGTTATGAGTTCTCTTACTTAAGTTAAAATTTCATAATTAGTCAAAAATCATTTTGGTCAAATCGCCGGTCAACCGCGAGTTAGCGGGCATTCCGAGGGCCTAACACCTTCTCGGAATGTACATTGAACTCGAACCCTTTTATTTTCAATTGATTTTATCTGTTTAAATCTTTTGAAATAACCTTAAATTTTTTCTTGATTTTTACAAAAAAATTAAGTGGCGACTCTGTTCTTTTGGAAATTCGATTTCTCTTAAATCATAAGTTTGATCGATTTTTCGAAAACTAGTCATTTTTTTCTTTTACGTATATTTTCGAATAAAAAAGATACTAGGATGTCCACTCTCAACGACACTTCTACTTCCCCTAGGTCCTTGCATTGAAGGATCTTCTCGGGTTATATTTTCTGAGTCCTCATCAGATATGTGACTAGCCATTAAAGCACTTCTTCTCTTTTCACTTCTCGGGGTTTCTACAAGATAACGGAAGCCAAATTTACTATAATTAATGCAAAGAAGATTTAAGTTAAGATAAGCATAATTTATAAAATTCTTTCTACAGAGATCCAATTGTATATAGTTAAATACAAAGACTTTCAAGGACTACAATTCCATAGGAAGCTATGGGGTAGATCATATATCAAGTGTAACCTTAATCTTTATCAACACATAAGCTTTAAATTCTTCAAGTTCATATAACCAACAAGAACAACAAAGAATTCATTGATGAACTATGCAAAAAATTATTATGACAACATTTACCAAATACATCAGACCAAAGACTAGTATAAATGATCCCGAGTTATAGTTAGAGGTTCTAAATTAGGCTAGTAATTAATTGGCATCTACACAAACATCAAAGAACAACACAAAACGTATAGAGGAAGTTGAAAATTGCATCTACATTAATAAGAATACCAAACATGCATGATATTAAGGATCACAATATAAATGGATAAGGGGAAAATGTAAAGGGAAGAAAAAGATAAAAAGAAGATCTAAACTGCATACTACACATTCAACACAATAGATCTTCGCAACATCGTAAGATAAAATAAAAATAAAAGAGCAAGGAGTAAGAAGCAAAGGGATTTTCCCAGTTGAACAAACATAAATGATTGTAACTAAGAATATTAGACAGAAAGCAGAGCTTTTTGCATAGATTAGATCCCGATGACCATATAAACAATGATAAAACAACATCAAACCAGAACCCCAAATGAAACACAAACAAAAATGTTCTACATCCAAAGATAAACTAACCTTAATTTAAGAAAACTCTCAATACTTTTCAGTTACCAAGAACATATCTTTTTTCAAGAATTACCAACCAAGGACCAATAAAGTGCAAACCCCCATGAAAAATGAAATGGGGTTTGCTGATTTTCAAAGATTAATCATGTACAAGAACAAAAATATACAACATTGGACCATTATCCGGAAGACATCAAGTGATCACACTTATAACAAATAGCTTATGGTTGGAATACAAAACAAGCAGCAAAGGAGAACCCGGATTTTAAGAAAAATAAAAGGCTAAGCACGTCATTAATGCTAACTCGCCTCAAAAGTAGAAAACGTTTGTTGCTTTATCGAGAAATGGAGCTTTCGAAAAAATCCAAAGAATGCTGAGTTGGGTTTTTTTCTTCAACAAACGGTTACGATTAGGGAAAAAGATAGATTAAAGGGTTAAAGAACAATACTAAGGCACATTTACCAAGTACATCAACCACAAGGCTATTATAAATTATTTCGAGCAATAATTGGGGGACTTAATAAAAAAAGTTCAGCCGCCTGCCATACGTATCTTTAAAGAAAATATACTCTAAAATCGGCTAGTAGTTAATTGAGTTCAGGGTTTCAGAAATATATTCCCAAATGCACACGCAAGCGTACGTGGTCGTGCAAGTAATATAGTGACTCTAAAAGATAGCCGAATTATCGAACCAAATGACTTGTCAATTAACTATTTACCTAATTATATTAATTCTAATTATTTATGAAAGTGTTCCACTAGAGTTGATTAATATTTTAATACTACGAATGCAAGAATGAAAGAAATATACTAACTAACAATGATTCAACTTCAAGATGAATGTTAACAATAGTTTAGGACAATTTCAGGGCTACATCGTAACTAAGAATTCATGCTTTACATGTCTTTTATGAATTTCAGATAGTTATCAAAATATTGATTTACAAAGTTAATATTATGATCATGATATCCCGACCTCTAATCACCTACCCAAGTTGACAGTCTAACAACATCGTTGAGTGGGGATGGATTGAATCAACTGGTGAGCACTAAAGCTATATCTTATTTCGTAACCAAGCATGAAACCTATATATTCCTATCCTAGACACATATCAATTCAAGTGATATTCAAGAAAAGATCATGCTCTTTATATTCAATGTTCTATCCCTCTATTCCTCTCCTGAGTTCAAAAGTAGACAATAGATTTATTCTAATGGTGATCAAGCATTGAAATAGTAATATAAGAACATTAGCATAATTTCTAAGATTACCAACTTCATCCAATTAAATAAATGTTCAAGAATCATCCAACGTCGCAGCCCCAGAACAAAGGTTCTTAGCTACTAATACTAATAAAAAACACAAAGATAATTATTTTCATGCAAAGTACTATCTAAGAAAAGAAGAAGAGAAGAACCTCAATGGTGAATTCTATTCCGTGCTTCTTTTTTCTTGAAAAGTAGGGTGGTTCCCTCCAAAAGAGGCACAATGTTCTATTTATACGGTAGGGAAAATAATCTTTTTTCCTTCTTGGATACAAAATCTTAAAAGCGGGGATTTTTCATTGGGGCTTTCGTGGGGCAGCGCGCCACCATAGAACCTGACCTGGACTTCATCAGTTTGGGTCCTAGCATGGCGTGCCACCAGTGGGTTAGACCTGGGAACCAGTAGTTTTAAGGCCTGGAGCGACGCGCCACCAGTGTGCCACAACCTAGATTTCTCTTGATCATTTTCTTTCATGCACTCCTCTGATTTGTTTCCAAGGTTTCCTCCCTTGCTTCAGCTTCTATTTGCTTAATTCTTGCATCAATTCCTTGCAATATATAATCACATGTCTTAGTGCACAATTATCACAATACTCATCAAAACACAACCAATAGAGTAAATAATGATTTTAAAACTAAAGGTACATGCAAGAAAAATATAGTAAATGAGCATAAAAATACGCCCAAGATTACCACCACACACTTAAAACCTTTGTTTGTCCTCGAATAACTTCCTACCCATTTATGCTATAACTTCACCATTAGCACCTAAGGACTTGTCAACCAACAATTGCATTAGCCAAACTCCTTTAATCATGTTTCTGGAGTTCTCCTCCCATGCAATAACACATGGCTTTGCTTAACACTAAGTTCCTCTATAAGATACACCATAACCTCAATAACAGACTCCTTGCACACTTACCAGGCCAATGTGATCATGCATGAACAAAGAAAACAACAATAAAACCAAGAATGTGTCATGAGTGCCCTCACTATATTGGTAAAGTCCTTCTCTCATTACATTTTTATTTTCACAATCATTCAACTTTATAGGGCCAATTTTGAAGAATTAAGAACTCACTCTCGCAACTGATGTTTCAACATATATCCATAATATGTCATAGGCTTGCTCTTAGCATATAGTGACTTAACACTGCATTCTACTCATGGAATCAACAAGAGTTTCTTGGGTTGTAATGTCGACTTTGATATAGTGACTTTCATCCCGAATGGACTTGTTTCGCAACACGTCACTTTACCATTCTTCCTCTCTTTGCCTTACTTTCTCTCCTTTGCTAACCTATAGAAATTCCCTTTTCATCCGTTGGTTTCCGCCCTTATGTAATCAACCACTAGCTATACTTGTTTCAATATATCATTCCCCCTGTTTTCAAATGCTGGCAGCACATTGCAAATTTATTCCTATGCTATTTTCATCAAATCTCTCCTTCACTACACTCACTTTCTCCCTTTTAAGTCGCTCTTCTTTTTATTCAACCTTTTCTCACCACAAACTGCATTAAGGAAATTTATTAGGATCAAATTAAGACAGGTCATCAAAACAATGGGTTAGGTTCATTGTGTGGCTAATAGTGAAATAGGTTACAAAGCTCAATGGGCTTTACTAGAGATAATGCCAAGGAGGCACAAACTAGAATTGAACAGGCCATACAAGGAAATGTCTAAATCATGTTCCACAACTTCATGCAAGTCAATTTTTCACACCCACACGGGGCAAGTTCTAGATGCTATTCTATGCAAGAAACCAATCAAACACTCACCACACATGGCACCATGATACACATAAAGGAACATAATTATTGCATGCTCATACACAAACACATTGAGTGATTTCACACAATTAAGCCTAATTTATTTCTTTCTAGAGTCCAATTAAAGAACCTATGTGTTTCTCAGGAGTTACTTTTTAAATCTACATAATCAAGCATGAACTTCCGATGACATCTAGCTAACTTCCAAGCGGGTCTTCAAGGTTCTAATGGTCGGATTTTCACTCCTACAAACCAATGATTATTTTTCCTTTAATATTTTCATCATCCATCCATCATTGGGACAAGTCACTACTACTACGACTCACCTAAACAAATATACCCGGTTCAAAGGGACTATCATTTGGAAAAGAATCGAAAACAAAAGTTGTGGAACTCATTTAAAAAAAAAGACTCAACAAAATAATTAAAACTAGGAATTCATTCCCACACCCCATACTTAAAACATGGCACTTGCAACAATTCAATACATAAGTGAAGAGTGAAATAAGAAACTCCCTAAGGCCTCTAGGCCTAGCTAGTAGCATGTTCTCTCAATTTTCATCAAAAGTCGTATGCACCCCACACTTAAGTTCAAATGTGTTGCTTTGCTTCAAATTTTGGGTACTCAGGCTTCTCCTAATTTACAAAAACAACAAATAAAATGACACAAAAATTAAAAATAAAAAGCTACATTACAAATTGGGTTGCCTCCCAATAAGCGCCTGATTTAGCGTCGTGGTATGACTCAAGTCATCACCCATTTCTCTCCACTTTGAACTTATGAATTACACTCTAGCTTGACATCAATTTTTCTGCTGCACTCAAGGGGTGGTGGTATAAAGATAAAGGAACCAAGTAATAGATGTCACATTTTGCACTTCTTGGTCCTTATGGGAGGAATATCATTTTTTCTGTGTAGACTAGAGAAATTTAGGTTATAGGGGCATTTTTCCTCTTCTATACACTTCTCCAAATGGTCGGGTGACAAAACAAATGTTTGGAATGAGGTCCAAGAAGCCTCAACTCCAAAGCAACATTATTTAGAACATTCTCACTTTTTTACTCCTTCTCAACATCGACACAAAGGAATAAAGTATAATTGAATGATTGGAATTCTTTTTTTTTCTCCACTAGTTGGTAATCATCCACAACAATAGCTGGTTGGGCATCAGACACCTCGACTTTTTTGATCAAGTGAGACTCCACATCATGAATATCTGAGTCAAATTGATCTATTTCTTGTGTGAGATCAATTCTTCCTTCTGTCAGTTGGGTTGTCATGTGCGTAAGACAATCATGGGTAGACTCTTCAAACTTGAGAAGTTGAGCTTGTTCCTGAAGCTAAGATTGGCTCATTATCTCTACTTCTTCACAACTTTCTCCTTGTAGATATTTAATCTCTTCTTCTAATTAAGTATTAGTTAGGCTGTTGTTCCATGAGCTTTGATAGTTGTTCCATGATTTCTAAATCAATTATGTCCAGCTAAACCATTAGTAGCTTAAATAAATCCATATTGTGAGCCTCGTGTTCTGGATCCTCCACTTCACAAATAATTGAAGAATCATAATAGAGTTTCGAGGGAGGAGAACAAGAGTTAGGAAAACCATTCCAATGACCATCTCGACCACCACATATACAACATACAATCCAATCAAAGGATTTGGTAGGTGCGCACAACCCTCTCTTTTGAATAGTATGACACTCCATATCCAAGTGGGCTCCTCCACAATAGTAACAAGGATACCCATCTCCCAACAACCATTTATCTCAATCGTCCATATAAGTAAGAGTACCAAAACATTCAAAGGAAAAAATAAAATATTTGTACCAAAAAAACAAATATTAAAATTTTTTTAAATAAATAAAATGAAAAAGTATAACCTAGAAGAATAATTAACTTCTAAGTTCCCAGCAGCGGCGCTAAAAACTTGTTGCTCCCAAATGCACATGAAAGTGTATGTGGTCACACAAGTAATATAATGGCTCTAAAAGAGTCTTATTATCGAACCAACATGACTTGTCGATTAACTATTTACCTAATTATACTTATTTTAATTATTTATGAAAGTGAGCCACAAGAGTTGATTAATATTAGAATACTATGAATGCAAGAATGAAAGACGTTTACTAACTAACATTGATTCAACTTTAAGGTGAATGTTAACAATAGTTTAGGACAATTCTACGGCTGTAGTATAACTAATAATTCATGCTTTACATGTCTTCTATGGATCTTATATGGTTATCAAACTACTAATTTACAAGCTTAACATTATGATTATGATATTTCGATCTCTAGTCACCTACCATAGCTGACAGTCTAACTACATCGTTGAACGGAATACATCGAATCAACTGGTGAGCATTAGAGCTATCATCTTGTTTCGTAACCAAGCATAACACCTAAGTGTATCCCTATCCTAGACACAAATCATTTCTAAAAAAGATCACGCTCCTTGTATTCCACATTTTATCCCTCTATTCCTCTCTCGAGTTCAAAAGTAGACAATAGATTTATTCTAATGGTGATCAAGCAATAAAATAGTAATATAAGAACACAAGAAATCTTTGAAATTCAAAAAATGGATAACGTTGAGAGAAATTAGGAGAAAAATCAGAAAGTGTGAGAGATTACAAAGATTGATTAGATGTCTAAAATAAAAGAAATAAACCGTCGTAGAGAGAATAGATAGTTTTAGTTATACAAATAAAGTGCAGTGGGAAAGAGAATAGACAACTTTGATTATACAATAAAGTGCATGGGGCCCACTTATTAGTATCCATCCGGATGAAACATTAGTGGGGAATGATAATTAGCTTAAATTATAGTTATATTTAGTAATTCACTAATTGATATTATTGTGTTATGTAATTTTTCCTAGTAATTTACATCCATGCAGGACATGAAATATTTGAATATTTGCTTATTCAAGTGCTAAGAAATTAGTTTTACAACATTTTTTCAATAAAAATATTTGTTCCTACTTTTTTAAAACTAGTTTCTGGACACGTGCACAACACGTGTATCACATGTTAATTGGTACACTCAATTTAAAATGAAATACATAAAGTTTGAATATGTTTACCATTAGTTACACGAAATTATAGAGAAAAAATTAAAGAAAAGACTGCTTAGGGATGTATAAAGGAAAAATGGAAGCATCAATCTGATGCTAAAATTGTAACGACCAGTTCCCGTCGTTATAGAAAAGTCAACGGGGAAAATTATTGGACCAAAAAACTTTTTGGTAGAATCTTGAAATTTCCCAACCTAGTCTAGAATTGGACGAAATCGGAGTCAGTGAGGTCTAGGGAAATATGATAATAAACGGGAGACCAAATTATGAATTTGATCATATGAGTAGATAACTAAGGTGTTAAGAAACCCGTACAATTTCACGAAATCAAATTTGGGCGAGTAGAACTCCCAAAACTGATCTTATCGCGAACGGGTATTTCTGAGTGTCGTGGGATGAAGGTGTGTTGTGAAATGGGGGTTTGGAACTCAATACCCGATGTTCTTTCTCCGCCACAGCCTCCAGAGCGGGATTAGTGCCGTCGGGGCGGGGTGAGGACCGATGTGGCAGGACAGACTCGACTTAAGTTTGAAATAAACCCCAAAATGTCATTATTCTGCAAGTTTCGAATATGAGAGCTAAGGAACGAACCCAGATGTTTTCTTGACAACTTTTCACCATTCTTGAGGCTAAAGGTAAGGTTTTCACTCCCCAAATCCATTTTTCGATTCGTAGAACCTAGTTTCTTAGGTAATTATCGATGGGGGGAGGTTTTAATATGGGATTTATGGTTGAAAAAGCCCTAATATGGGTATGGGGATCAAGGGTTTGACCTAGGGTTGATGTTATTGAGTATAATCCGTGTATTTAGGTCTTGTTTATTGATCCTCACTTTATTATGATTGTTTGTAGATCAAGAACAAGCGGAAAGAATTCGGAAGCGGAAAGAATTCGGAAGAGGAAAAATCAAGTTTCTTAGGGGATTCAAGCTTTGTTCGAGGTAGGTGATGGTTGGGATTTCATGTTGTGTGATATATGTTTGTACTTGCTTCATTATATTGCATGTATGTATGCGAATGTTGCATTATTGATCACACTAATCGTAAATGAGTATGAACGAATAACTACATGCTATGAATCACCTCTTAATTTTATGAATGTGAGAATGTACATTGTGATTATGATTGCGGTATGTTGAATGGAGCGGGTGTCACGTTTCGCTACACTAACTAGGATCAAATGTCACGTACCGACATAAATATTGGAACGGGTGTCACGATCTGACACACTAACTTGGAATGGTTACCACGATGTAAACTAACAGTTTGGGTACGGGTTCAATGAGAGCACCAATGAATTGTTATACACATGCGTATTTTTGAGAATGTGGAATTGTACATTGATCATGAAATGATATTGATATTGTATATGTTCGGTGTATGCATGCTTATGATGTTGTAATGACTTGCTTATATTGCACTTAGTGGGATAGCCGCGTGATCCTACCAGTACAATGTGGTTGTGTACTGATACTGCACTTGCTCTTTCTTTGTTGAGTACATGTCATCTTCAAGCGGCTATTGACAAACCTCGTTTTGAAGATCAGTGATCATCATCGAATTCAAGGGTGATCCAGTTCTTCTGGGCTGCCTTGGGTTCTCCTTTTTTGTTTAGTCCATTTCTTCGTACCTAGAATAGTTCTTTAGACAATTCTCTTGTTTAGTTTGGGTTGTACCCATTTCTTTAGACTATGGTTCTTGTTAGAGTTTTGGTACATTGACTTTTAGGTTCTAGGCATTTTTTTCCGTATTATTTTAGTATCGAATGTTAGACCTTTGAAGTTTATGGGAACTTGTATTTTTTGCATTTAAACATGCTATCGTAGCTTTAAATGTTTAGATTTATGGTTATGTTTCTTAGTTTGGATTGTAGTAATGGTTCTCCCACCGGAGGTTTAGTGTGGTTGCCAATCACGATGGTCTGGGTCGTGACAAAGTTGGTATTAGAGCCCTAGGTTTGTTGATCTCAATGTACTCTCTCTGTTTTCTCTTATCTCATTTCGTGCTATAACTTGGTTCTAATTGTTATCTGGTGAACCAAATTGGTATCTAATCTCCTTCACTCTTCTGTCTGCATATGGTTAACACTCGCTTCAATGGTGTCAAGCCCTAGCTCCCGTCAATGAGCCCACTGAAGAGTCTATAGCAAGAGGTCGCGGAGGGGTAGAAGAAGGCAAGGGGTAGAGGCCGTGGAAGGGTAGTACCCGCTAGGGGTGGAGCTTCGGTTGAGAATGCTCCTAGAAATAAGAATCCTCCTGTGCATCATGAAGAGGTAGATGAGAATGTAGAGGTTGAGAATGATGAGGATATTGGACAAAAAGAAGAAGTGCAGGCTTAGACTACATGTATTCCTCCCTTAGACCCAGTGTTAGCTGAACAAATTATGTCATTCTTGAAAGTATTGGTTGGTCCTGGAGTTTTTCCCGCAGTTTAAGCAACACAAGCTCCCGCCACTCCCCCTATTGCTATCACTGTCCCCAAGGTGGGTGGAACTGTAGGTACTGATGCTTTTATTCGTCCTTTGTTGGGTCTCGTTATGACTGGTAATGAGCATGAGATGTTGACTAGGTTCTTGAAATTGAAATTGCATGTGTTCCATGATTTTGAGAGTGAGGACGCCTATGAGTTCATTCTAGATTGTTATGAGAGACTTCATAAGTTGGGAATGGTCTATCAGCATGGAGTAGAGTTTGTGACTTTTCAACTTCAGGGTGAGGCTAAGCAGTGGTGGAGAGATTATGTGGAATGTAAATCTTCAACTTTATCCCCACTCACTTGGACCCAGTTTCATGCTCTGTTCTAGGAAAAGTATGTGCCCCAGACTTTGAGAGATTGTAAGAAGGATGAGTTCATGGCTTTGGAGCAAGGTGGTATGTCTGTGGCTGCTTATGAGGCCAAGTTACATACTTTTTCTAGATATGCTACTTAATTGGTGACTACTGAGGAAGAGAGGATCCGTCTATTTGTTAAGGGACTGAATTCTGAGTTATAGGATTTGTCTGTGCACATGACTTCTGCAGGGAAAAGTTTTAATGAGGTAACAAATTTTGTAAAGAAAGTGGAGGGGGTGAGGCGATACTGTCAGGCCAAGGCATTGGCTAAGAAAGCTAAGAATGCAGGTAACTTTCAGGGTTCCTACGCCAGAGGTTCAGGTAGGCCAACACTTACATCTCGGCCAATTCGGTCCCCGATGTCCACTTCTTCAGGTAATTACTCTGGAGCTCCGCCTCAGAATTTGATTCAGGATATCCAGGGAGCCGCACTTTCGGCGGGTAGCAGGCCATCTTTTGATCTCACTTGTTATAACTGTGGAGAACCTTGGCATATAAGGAGAGATTGTCCCTACCCACGCATGATGGATTCCGCGCCGTAGTAGACTAGAGCAGTGGTACTAGTGGGAAATGGTAATAATGATCGAGGGCGTCCACAAGATGGGCGAAGAGGAAATCAGTGAGGCTGTGGAGGTCAGGGAAATTGTAACACATGTAGAGGTACAGTGCAACCAGGCAGGGAACTCATCCATCATGATGACAGGGCTCAGTGTTATGCCTTTTCATACAAGACCGAGGTAGAGACGTCTGATGAGGTGATCACATCTACTATTCTTGTATGTGACCGAATGGATAATGTGTTATTTTATTCGGGTTCTACTTATTCTTATGTGTCAGTGCGATTTGCCTCAGAATTTAATATGATTTGTGATATACTTGATGCCCGCATTCATGTTTCTACCCCTATTGGAGAGTCTGTCGTAGTCACCCATGTCTATCGTGCTTTTCCTATCTTGTTTATGGGCTCTCAGGTTTGGGGTGATTTGGTTATTTTGGATATGTCTAACTTTGATATAATTTTAGGCATGACTTGGTTGTTCCCCTATTATGTTGTTTTAAATTGTAATACAAAATCTGTGACTCTAGAGATCCCCGGTAGGGAAAGGGCTAGAAAACTGGTATGGCAGGGTTGTTTGGTTTATTTGACTCATATTCAGGATTTTGAGGTTGAGTCTCCCTCTATTGAGTCTATTCCTGTGGTGTCAGAATTTAGAGAAGTGTTTGCCATTGATTTGCCTGGTATGCCTCCAGATAAAGATATATATTTCTGCATTGATTTGGAACTCGATACTCGTCCCATTTCCATCCCTCCATATCGTATGGCTCCGGCAGAATTAATAGAGCTTAAGGCTCAAATCCAAGAGCTCCTTGATAAATGATTCATCCGTCCTAGTGCTTCCCCATGAGGTTCCCCAATTTTGTTTGTTAAGAAAAAAAATGGTAGCATGAGAATGTGCATAGACTATCATCAGTTGAATAGGGTCCCTATTCGAAATAAGTATCCATTGCCTCAGATATATGATGTTTTTGACCAGTTGTAGGGTGCATTCATTTTCTCTAAGATTGATTTAAGGTCTGGCTACCACCAGTTAAAGATTAGGATCGAGGATATACCAAAAACGACATTTAGGACCCGCTATGGGCACTATGAGTTTTTAGTTATGTCGTTTGGGTTGACAAATGTGCCTGCAACTTTCATGAGTTTGATGAATGGTGTGTTCAAACCCTTTCTTGATTCATTTGTGATAGTGTTTATTGATGACATTCTGGTTTATTCGAAAGTGAGGAAGAGCATGCCTACCATCTTCTATTGTTCTGGGTGTTCTTGGGAAACAAAAGTTGTATGCAAAATTTTCTAAGTGTGAATTTTGGTTGACTTCAGTTGCCTTTTTGGGGCATGTAGTTTCAAAGGAAGGGGTAATTATAGATCCCCAAAAGATTGAAGCGGTTAGGAATTGGGTTCAACTAAGTTCTTTGACTGAAATTAGGAGTTTTGTGGGGCTCGCTAGCTACTATCGTTGGTTTGTGAAAAACTTTGCTTCTATTACCACACACTTGACCAATTTGACCAAAAAGGAGATACCATTTGAATGGACTGAAAAATGTGAGGAGAGCTTTCAGAAGCTTAAGACCTCTTGACCACAACACCTATGCTAGCGCTACCGATGAAAGGTAAATATTTTATTATTTATTGTGATGCTTCACATTCATGATTGGGTGCGGCGTTGATGCAGGATAAGAATGTCATAGCTTATGCATCGCGGCAGTTGAAGGTGCATGAGAGGAATTATCCAACACATGATTTAGAGTTGGTAGTGGTAGTGTTTGCTCTTAAGATCTGGCGGCATTATATTTATGGTGTTAAGTGTGAGGTGTTTACTGATCATCGCAGTCTACAACATGTGTTTACTCAAAAGGATCTAAATTTGAGATAGCGAATGTGGATGGTGTTGCTCAAGGATTATGATGTGACCATCTGGTATCATCTGGGCAAGGCTAATGTAGTGGTGGACGCACTAAGTCGAAAGGCGGTTAGTGTGAGTAGTCTAGCTTGCTTGAGCGTATCCAAGCGACCTTTGGCTGAAGAAATTCAACATTTGGAGTCTAAGTTCATGCAGTTGGGCATCTTAGAAAAAAGGTGGGGTGCTAGCTAGCATTGTGGTTAGAGCTACCTTTATTGAGGAAATCAAGGCCAAACAATTTGAGGATGAGAATTTGAATGAGCTTAGAAAGAAGAGACCATTCTTGACGCGGGAGGTGTGCTCTGTTTTAAAGGACGGATTTGTGTTCCTAGAGTGGGCGACTTGATTCAAAATTATTAACAGAATCCCATGATTCAAAGTATTCCATTCATCCGGGTGTGACTAAGATGTACCGAGATTTGAAGCGAATTTATTGGTGGCCAGATATGAAGAGATATATAGTGGAGTTTGTGGCTAACTGTCAAAATTGCCAACAAGTAAAATATGAACATCAAAGGCCTGCCGATTTGCTTCAAAGAATGCCAATTCCGGAATGGAAGTGGGAAAGGATAGCTATGTATTTCATGGTTGGTCTTCCCAACACATTGGACAAGTATGATTCTATTTGGGTAGTTGTTGACAGATTGACTAAGCCAGCCCATTTTATTCTAGTTAGAACAGATTATAATGCCCAACAATTGGCTAAGGTGTATGTAAAAGAGATAGTAAGGGTGCACGGGGTTCCCCTTTCTATCATCTCGGACCGTGGTACGCAGTTCACATCCATGTTTTGGAGGAAATTACATGAGGAATTGGGTACGCAACTCACTTTTAGTACAACCTTCCATCCGCAGATGGATGGGTAGTCAGAGAGAACTATCCAAGTGTTAGAGGACATGTTGAGGGCATGCGTGATTGACTTTGGAGGTCATTGGGATAAGTTCATCCTCTTGAGTGAGTTTTCCTATAATAATAGTTACCACTCCAACATTGATATGACACCATTTGAGGCACTGTATGAAAGGGGATGTAGATCACCCATAGGATGGTTTGAGGTTGGAGATGTAAAACCTTTGGGGGTCGAGTTAGTGAAGGATGCTCAAGATAAAGTAAAGAGTATTCAAGCTAAGCTTTTAGCGGACCAAAGTAGACAGAAGAAGTATGCATACCATAAGGTAAGAGACATGGCATTTTAGATTGGTGAGAACGTTCTTCTTAAGGTATCACCCATGAAAGGAGTAATGAGATTCGCCAAGAAGGGCAAGCTTAGACCCCGATACATTGGATCATTTGAGGTTTTTGACCGTGTAGGGATAACGGCGTATAGGTTGGCTTTACCTCCTAACTTATCGGAAGTTCTTCCGGTATTTCATGTGTTCATGTTGAAGAGATATCATGGTGACGGGGATTACATCATAAAATGGGATGCAGTTGTGTTAGATAAATATCTTCAGTATGAGGAAGAACCAATTGCAATTCTTGATGATGATGTCCAGAAGTTGAGGACCAAAGAGATTAAGTTCGTGAAAGTTCAATGGAAGCATCGTCCAATTGAGGAAGCTACTTGGGAAACCGAGAAGGACATGCGAGACAAGTATCCCTAGTTGTTCGTAGATTCAGGTACTACTTCACTCTTGCTTTAGCCTATTTTTCCTAGTTTATCACTCGGGGACTAGTGATGGGTAAATTGGTATCGATTGTAACAACCGGTTTCCTTCGTTATAGAAAATCCAATGGGGAAATTTTTTGGACCGAAAAACTTTTTTGGTAGTATCTTGAAATTTCCCAACCTAGTCCAGAATTGGACAAAATCGGAGTCAGTGAGGTCTAGGGAAATATGGTAACAAACGGGAGATCAGATTATGAATTTGATCATATTAGTAGATATCTAAGACGTTAAGGAACCCGTATGACTTTACAAAATCAAATTCGGGCGAGTAGAACTCCCAAAACTGATCTTAGCGTGAACGAGTAATTTTAAGTGTCGTGGGATGAATGTGTGCTGTGAAATGGGGGTTTGGAACTCAATTCTCGACGTTCTGTCTCCGCCATAGCCGTAAGAGCGGGATTAGTGCGGCCATGGCGGGGCTGCTGTAGTGGGGTGAGGACTGCTATGGCGGGACAGACGCGACTTAAGTCAGAAATAACCCCAAAACGTTATTATTTTGCAAGTTTCAATTTTTAGAGCTAAGGAACGAACCCAGGTGTTTTCTTGACAACTTTTCACCATTCTTGAGGCTAAAGGTAAGGTTTTCACTCCCCAAATCCTTTTTTGATCCGTAGAACCTAGTTTCTTAGGTAATTATCGATGGGGGAGGGTTTTAATCTGGGATTTATGGTGGAAAAAACCCTAATTTGGGTATGATGATCAAGGGTTTGACCTAGCGTTGATGTTATTGAGTATAATCTGGGTATTTAGGTCTTACTTATTGATCCTCGCTTTATTATGATTGTTCGTAGACCAAGAACAAGCAAAAAGAATCTGGAAGAGGTAGAATCAAGTTTCTTAGGGTTAATGTTATTGTGATTTCATGTTGTGTGATATATGTTTGTACTTGCTTCATTATATTGTATGTATGTATGCGAATATTGCATTATTGATCACACAAATTGTAAATGAGTATGAACGAATAACTATATGCCATGAATCACCTCTTAATTGTATGATTGTGAGAATGTACATTATGATTGTGATTGTGATATGTTGAATGGAGCGGGTGTCACATTCTGACACACTATATGGAATCAGATGTCATGTACCGACATAAATATTGGAACGGGTGTCACGATCCGGCACACTAAGTTGGAATGGGTACCACAATCCAGTACACTAACAGTTTGGGTATGGGTTCTATGAGAGGACCAATGACTTGCTATACATATGCGTATTGTTGAGAATGTGGAATTGTACATTGATCTTGAAATGATTTTGATATTGTATATGTTCGGTGTATGCATGCTTATGATGTTGTAATGCCTTCATTATATTGCATTTAGTGGGATAGTCGTGTGATCCTACCAGTACACTGTGGTTGTGTACTAATACTGCACTTGCTCTTTCTTTGTTGAGTACAGTGTATCTTCAAGCGGCTACTGATAGACCTCGTTTAGAAGATCAGTGATCGCTATCGAATTCAAAGGTGAGCCAGTTCTTCCGGGCTACCTTGGGTTTTCCTTTTTTGTTTAGTGCATTTCTTCGGACTTAGACTAGTTCTTTAGACAAAACTCTTGTTTAGTTTGGGTTGTACCCATTTTTTTAGACTATGGTTCTTGTTAGAGTTTTGGTACATTGACTTTCAGGTTCTAGGCGTTTCTTTTCCCGCATTGTTTTAGTATCGAATGTTAGACTTTGAAGTTTATGGAAACTTCAGTTTTCTGCATTTAAACCTTCTTCCGTATCTTTAAATGTTTAGATTTATGGTTAAGTTGCTTGGTTGGGGTTGTAGTAATGGTTCTCCCACCGGAGGGCTAGTGTGGGTGCCAATCACGATGGTCTGGGTCGTGAAAAACATCCTCAAATGTATAAAAGAAAAATGCCAAGACATGAAAAGTGGAAAAGAAGAGAATATTTTTCTTCCATACGTTCATAGAAAAAGAATAAAGAATGAAAATCAAGCGCTTCTCAAATGTTTCAAGAGTGGCTAATAAGAATATACAAATAGAAATAGAGAAAACAACTCGTGAAACCATATAACTCACATTCACAAGTACAATTTTATTCTAGCAAACTGTCAGAGATAGATAAAAAGTATTAAAATTCATAGCATATTATAGGCAAACACACCAACATATATTATGAATGAAAAATCACCAAGTGATAGATATTTGGTAGTTGCATTTTGATTTACATGTCTACTGACAAAATAAAAATAGATCAATAAAGATATAATTATAAATTACAATAATTTTTCTGAGCATAAATAAACATCAATCAATTATTAAGCTTATGAGATACATGAATGGGTGGAGCAAAAGGAATATCACCTAGGATTTGTAGTAGTGATTTTAGGTGTTCTGTCTTGGCAAACTGCATATAATGATAACACAACAGATTTGAGCCTTTTGATTTTCTATTCCAGCTGGAGTTTCCTTCTAATTGTCCATTCTTCATTATTATTCCTCTTCTTTAGAATCACTTTTGGTATATAATCTAGAGGATGTGGCACCTAACCCGCCATAATCAACTATAGTATCTATATCAACTACACCTGGAAAGTGACGGGGAAGAGAGATTCAGAGCCAAATTACAATATAATTGATAATGAGAAAAGATACAAGAAACTTGCACAAGTATGAGAGACATTAGGCGAGATGAAACGAAAACTAATATCGTCATCATCTCGACTTCTCTTTCCAAAGAAATCACCAAAATCTGTCTTTTATAACAGAAGAAATGTCAATTTTTGGTAATGATCGATCTTAATAGGTAAAAATAAAATTAAGTAAACTGGAGAATTTTATCTAAAATTTTATTTAGGAATTTAAGGGAAGTTGAATGGATTCCGAAAGACATTAATGAATATGAATTATATTGAAGCTGGCAAGAAACCAAAGCATTGAAAATTTGGGTAAAAGAAAGCTGAGATACATTTATAGAATTAACTGGCTCTTAAACATACTATACGACTCTTCGTCACCCTTCACCAATATGTTAAAACTCTTCATTACCCAAGTTTATAACTTTTTCAGCTAATTTTCAGTTGGAAGATGAAAGCATCTACAAAGCAATGGATATATTAATATCCAAAAAATTTAATAGAATATACTAAATGCTAGGTACATGCAGGGAATTCAGCCAACTAGAGTGACTTTTCATTTTAATTGATTATCATTAAAATTTATAGATATTATTTTTAAAATTTAATTAATTAGATATATTAATATAGTATAGGGGTATAATGGTAATCCAACTTTGAGGTTAGGACCTTCCACTTTTAATAATATATGATGATGATAGAAATGTATAATCTCACACACGCACTCACAAAAAGAAATATATACCACACCCAAATATATGTTGAAATACTTTGAGAGAATAGGGAGGCCTATATCAAAGTTTGTTCAACTATTAGGTGGAACGATCAAGTCAAGAATTATTTATCAATCCTTTTTCCGTGAACTTTAATTTTTTGAGTAATAATATTGTAATAGAATAGGTATGGAGATTAACTTGTGTATTATTCCATTATGTAAGATGAATATATACAAATACATTGAGCTTTAATAAAGGAAACTAAATAAGAAAAGACCCAAATATCATATCCCTATATATGTGCTATGCTATATACACTACAACCAAATGTGTCTACATAAATTATGTAAGAATCCCCCTCAAGGTGGAGCATAGATGTTAGTCATGCCCAGCTTGTTACAACGGTAATCAACTCGAGTCTCATTCAATACTTTTGTGAACAAATTACCTAGTTGCTCTCTTGTCTTCATGTAGCCGATAGAAATTAGGCTTTCTTGAATCTTCTCACGAATGAAATGACAGTCAACATCAATATGTTTAGTTCTTTCATGATACACCGGATTCGAAGCAATATGAAGGGCACCTTGATTATCACACCAGACTTTTGTTGGTATATGATGTTTTAACCCAATTTCAGTTAAAAGATGATGTATCCACATAATTTCACACATAGACTATGACATAGCTCTGTATTTATATTCTGCACTAGATCTAGATACAACACATTGCTTCTTACTCCTCTATGATACCAAGTTCCATCCAACAAAGACACAATAGCCTTTAGTAGATCTTCTATCAATTTTGTATCCTGCCTAATCGACATATGAAAAACACTCAATATGAGTATGGTTGTGATTGTTATATAATATGCCAAGTCCAGGAGCTCCTTTCAAGTAACATAGAATTTGTTCCAAAGTTGTCCAATGTTTGATGGTAAGTGCATACCTGAATTGACTGAAAACACTTATTGTAAACACAATATTAGGATGAGTCACAATAAGGTAGTTTAACTTTCCAACTAACATTCTATATAACTCTGGATCATCAAAAGGATCGACATCATCTTTCATAAAATGCACATTAGGAATCACTGGAGTACGACAGGGTATGTCTGCTAACTTTACAGTGTTTGCAAGTAGGTCAAGAATATACTTTCTCTTAAACAGAAAAATTTCCTTCTGGTTTCTATTCACTTCTATTCCCAAAAAGTATTTCATCTAGCCCAAGTTCTTTGTATGAAACCTAGTGTGTAGGAAAGATCTGAGGGAAGATATCCCAACATAATCACTTCTGGTGATGACAATGTCATCATCATAGACAACAAGAAGGATAGTTCCAGTTGCTGATTACCGATAGAAGACTGAGTGATCACATTTGCTCATTTTCAGCCCAAAATCTTTAACTACCCCACTGAACTTTCCAAACCCAGCTCGGGGGCTTTGTTTCTTGCCATAAAAGGACTTTTTCAAATGACAGACTTTGACATACTCCCCCTAAGCAACAAAACCAGGTGGTTGCTCCATATACACTTCCTCTTGAAGATTACCATGAAGAAAAACATTTTTTATATCAGTCTGATGTAAAGGCCGATTCTCAGAAGCAACTAGAGAAATGAACAAGCAGACAAAAGTAAATTCAACAACTGGAGAAAAAGTGTCTGAATAATACACCCCATAAGTCTGAGCATATCCTTTAGACACAAGTATGGCCTTAAGTCTTGCCACCGAACCATCTAGATTAACTTTAATTATGAACACCCATTTACATTCCACTTGTTTCTTTTTGGTGTGATTTTCCTCTAAGGCATGTATTTCCTCAAGCATGGCATTAGACCATCCAGGATGATTCAAGGCCTCCTTCACTGCTTTGGGTACAGATATAGAGTCTAGGGAAGAAATAAAAAATTTGGATGTAAAGGATAAGTGATCATAGGAAACAATAAAAATAGAATAAGTGGATTTGCAAGTCCTTGAATCCTTGCAAAAATAAATAAGGAGGTAAAGATTTTCTGGAGGATCCAGTGGATGAACATCTGATGATGAAGGTTTGACACGACCTGAGCCTACACCTTGGACGTGGCCGGCACTCGAGAACCATTGTTGGCTCCCAAGCAAACCCTCATACTGGCTGACTACAAGCGAAAGACTAACTCATGCATACACAATCATCAAACTCAAAGAAATGTTAAATCAAAATGTAATTATAAATCTCAAAACTCTCTGAATATAATTAGTATAAAACATAAGTTTTAAATAAAACATCTGAAAACTGAAAGACTCTCCAAAATTGTCTATCTATGAAGCCTCTAATGTATACAAAGATGAGTGTTGGGACAAGACCCATGATCCTCAAGAGAACTACTACTAACAACTCATAAAAATTGGAGTCCTTCAGAAGCAAGGAGGCCTAACTCAAAAGCTGACAAAATGATCTCAACGAACTCTTGCTGAGGATCCTAAGATCCTGTAACTGCATCATAAAAAGATGCAGCTCGAATGACATCAGTACATTGAATGTACGAGTAAGTAATATAGTTGAATAACAAATAACTAAATGAAGGGACTGTAGTAGATATAGATATATGCTCAACTGAATGTAAATAAATAAAGAAGTGAAATCATTAAAACTTTACAAAATACTTACTCATCTATAAACTCAACATATTGAGTGATATAATAAAAAAACATGTTTAACTCTATTTGGGAGATTCTCTAACCGACAACCATCACTATGAGCTACGTGATGATACAACGTCTCACCCATGCTGCCAGAACTGTCCTATACCTTGATGGGATATAGGACACCTCAACTAAGTGGATCCACTAAGCTCTGCCCAAAGGCACTTATGATTCATCTAAAAAGTATGATCCTATACCCATGTTGGCATACATGGTTTATGAGGAATGTGAGTTGTCTAAAATCATCCCCATATCGGTGCTCAATACTACTCCCAATAATATATAATCATGCTCAATGTTTAAAAAACATACTCTTCCTCTGGTTTGAGATAATTGCTCAAACTATCCTCTTAAAAGAGGTAACAACTCTTGAAATATCTTTGAACTCATAACTCACTTATAAATCAAAGTTTCTCTTTTATCAATGTAAAAATTGATACCCTTGGGAATACATAGTTCCCTTATACTCTTACTTAATTCGTATTTGAAAACTCTTTCTCAAATATATATCAAAATCATATTGTGATATGATCATTGATGACTCGGGAAGTCATACTGCATAAAAATTGATGGCATAACTAGATACCATACTGCTTAAACATTGATGGAATACTCGATTGGCACACTAATCATGTTTTAGAAGCTCTTTCTCAAAACCCATATTTACTTCCTCAAAAATGCAGTTTTAAACTCAAGTTTTGACTTTAAAAAGTTTCTTAAGATTTATAACTCAATTCATAGGGTTCATGCGGAATTATGGACATGAACGACTCAACTCAGGGATCTTAATAGCAATATGGAAACTCAGTACTCAGAACTCATATGCTACTTATCTAAAAAATACTCAATTCATATGGTTCATGCTGAAATATAGACATGAACGAATCAACTCAAGAATCTTAATGCATAACATATAACAATTCAATAATTAGGAATATAATTTCAAAAAGAATCGAGAACTCAAGAACTCAAAATAAACTCATCTCAAGAATACTCAAATTTAGGGGTAGAATCCTAGATTACACTTTTATAGATTTGAAAGTAGATGTAGGGTGTGAGGATGAACTATTCCAACACTATGGTGGACTTACATACCTGTAATAACGAGGTTCTTGAAGAATCTTGAAGAAGAACTTGATTAGAAGGCTTGAAACCCTAGCTTGAAGGAGAAAAATCAAGAAAACATTTCTTGAGATTCTTGAATTAGTTTTTTGAAATCTCTATGGCCAACAATTATGATTTTCATTAGTGATTCATAATTGTACGGAGGAGTTTGAATAGAAAGAATGGACTTCTTGGAGAAAAACTTATCTTGAATAATCTTGAATGGAGTCTTCTACTTTGATTTTTCCTTAGGATTTTGAGAGAGAAGAGAATGGACGGATTAAAAGATGAAAATTTGATTATTTTGATCCTTTAATCAGTCAAGAAATTCGTTTAGAGTTTTTTTAGAGGTAAAAAGACAAAAACACCCCTTTTTAATGTTTTCCCGTGGGCTAATTCGTCACTACATTGTATTAGGTTACTAAAATGGTCATACCTTTTTACTCAAAACTCAGATTATTATGAAATTGGTGGCGTTGGAAAAAAATTTCAAATACCTTTGATTTGATAGGTTATGGGCTACATAACTCTTTATATTCTAAGAGATATGATCGTTTGAAGTTGACCCAAGTAGAATCCTACACCACAACTTAATCGGTAAGGAAACTTTCAACTCAAATTTGTGCTAGGAGTTTTTAGTGAACTTAATTGATATCCAAAATTGTTCCCACACTAATGAATTTACCTTTAGATATATGAGCAATTTAAGAATAACCCAATAAGACCTTTTATGAAAAAAAAGAATAGTTCGGGCCTTAGCTTAGAAATTTTCAAGGTGTTATAGAAGGAACTGGTGCAAGATATGTAGCATTAGCATCTTTCCTTATCGAGTAAACTTGAACAATAGGTGGTCTTGCTATCACAGATGGAGTAGATAATGAAGGGACATTACATGATTGGTTCTCAATAGAAGGACCGAAATATGGATCAAAATATCATTTGATGGTACTATCGAAGAACGGGTAACTTGATAGGCGAACCATTCATCTTCCAAGTATTTTCCAAGTTCAATAGAGTAACATCGATTACCTTCTAGAGTAACATCGATTACCTTCTAGAGACGAGAATATACCAAAAAAATACATTTTACTACTTTAGGATTCAACTTAGTAACAGATGGCCGAACATCTCGAACATAACATGTACTTCCAAACACCTTAGGTTCCATTGAAAATAATGACTTATTTGGAAAAGGAATACTATAGGGTACATTACCAACAAGCACATAAGATGACATGCGATTGATCAGACAAGATGTTGTAGAAACTGCATCTGCCCAATACTGTTTAGAAACTTTCATTTGGAACAATAGTGTCCGAGCTGCCTCAAGTAGATGCCTATTCTTCCTCTCAGCAACTCCATTTTGAGAAGGTGTTTCAATACATGAAGACTGATGAAGAAAATTGAATTGTCTCATGTGTGATTGAAACAATTTTGACATGTAATCTTTAGCATTGTCACTTCTTAAAATTCGTACAGAAGCATTGAACATACTTTTGATTTCAGCATAGAAGGCACAAAAATGAGTGAACACTTCAGAATGACTCTTCATAAAATAAAGCCAAGTTATTCGGGAGAACTAATCCCCGAAAGTGACAACATATCCGTGTCCAGTTTTGGAAACAATCAAACATGGTCCCCAAACATCAGAGTGAACTAATTCAAAAGCTGAGTCAGCCTGCTAATTATTAGGTGGATGAACCAAGTAGACTATTTCCCTCTATACAATACTATTGTGTTGTCAACAACTACCTTCTAGTTTATATTTCATTCCCCATATGCAATTGTGTTGTCAGTTATATATTTTCTATAATTGTGGTGTTTGTACATGCTTGCACCTAATTTCGCTAATTTCATAAGGTATTACTTAGTTATCATTCATCCTTTTCAAAAGAATTAAGAAGTGGCATGCCCATGTTGGATGGGTGGGTGAGAGTAATAATGGAGTAGTACCTCAAGTATTTTTGAGCATCATTCAATGTATTTCCCATCATTACACAATAATATTATTATCATCATTAACTTCCTCTATTTCCTTCCATTGGTAGGTCCAGAACATCTCCAACTGTTCTCCCTGCTTCTCAAAGAGTTGATGTGTTGGATACCCAATGAACTTACCCATCGATTGCTCAGAGTTGTTTTCCATGGAATTTTGGACGAGGGGCGATATATTAGTCTATCGTTGTTAGAAGTATGGGTGAGAGTGGACAATATGGTATTGGAGAATCAACTATAGTAACCAGATAGCAAAAGCCAAACCACCAACTTACCCGAAGTTAAAAATAAAATTTCCAAGCATAGGACTGGTTGGAATTCATCTTGTTGAGCCTCAATATAAGTTGTCTTATGAATTTGGTAACAAATTAGAGCTTCTTTTTGCCATGATTGTGGCATGACAGGCTGCTGGCTCAAGTGTAAGGTCTTACATGTATCACAAAATGAACGTCTGAAAGTTCAATATGATGACATCCTGGATTGTAATGGTCCTGGAAAGGTCGAGGTACCTTAACCACTGCAACTATAACTTAAGATCTACTTACATATATTGACTTGACTGCTCTCCCTTCACCATGCTAATTTCCTCATTACCTTTGGTTGGTTAATAGGAATGGATTCATTTTTAGAGAGTTGCAGGATTTGATAGACTGGGCATGAGATGCACCTGACACCTCATAGTTCGGCCCCAACTTTTGGAGGATTATTTTGATTATTCTTTTGAAGTATGAGCTGCAGTGGATGCTTGGTGGTCTGACGGGTGGTGGGAAGGTGTTGTTGCTGGATTTGATGTCTATGGAAGCGGTCATCTTCAGGTTTACTTCCCTGGTATGAAATAACAGTCCCAAGAAAACTAAAATGTTAAAATAGAAATAGAAAACAAGTAAAAGGAGAATTCTTGGTTATCGGTTGATGCATAGCAACTTTGCGTAAGAATGGCTCAACAACCAATGGATGTAAAATTGGAGTCTCTAATTATTTTAAATTCTTACATGAAATTATATATCTAATCTCAACATCGAAATAAATTGGCTTTCTAACTCAACAGTGGAAAAGGTTTTAAATAATAGGCCTAGCTTTTGCATAATTTATTGTCCAGAATTTTGAATGTTCGATGTTGGTCATGGCCCTGATGCCCCTAGGTGTTTTTCTCTCTCAATAATAGGTGAATAAATATTATTGGAGATACAAAGGAAGAACGTGAGGACTTCAAGAGATTGGGTAGATGAAATATGGTTTGAAGTTAAGGAAATGAAAGACCTAAAGTCATTCATAAGCTCAAGTTTAACTCATTAATCCAAGTGCAGTATCAAAATACGAGGGAACTGCAAAAATGAGATAGCTCACAAGCTTGTAAAATTAATGTTACTAGGTCTTAAGATCTTTAGCAAGGCCAAATGTACAACTATAAAGGAACCTAGTTCCATTAATTCCACAACAATGGGAATCACTTGATTTTTGCAGTTCCCCAATTCTTTGATATTGCACTTGGATACATAAGTTAAACTCGAGCTTATGAATGACTTTATGTCTTTCTTTCCCCTAACTTCAACCCATTTTTCATCTACACCAATCTCTTCACGCCCTCACGTTCTTCCATTGAATATCCAATAATATGTTCTCCCCTATTATTGAAAAAAAGTACCTTGAGGCATTAGGCCATAACCAATATCGAACACTAAAAATTCCGGACAACAAACAAGCCATATTCTACCCTATTGTTTAAAACTTTTTCCATTGCTGAGTTGGAAAGCGAATACATGAAAATACTGAGCTTAGACATATAATTTCAGATACAAAAAGGAATTATTAGTGACTACTTTTACATCCATTGGTTGTTGAGTTATCCTTAAGTTGCAATTCATAAATCGATAAGTAAGAATTTCCTTTTTATTTCTTATTTTCTATTCTATTTTAGTTTTTTAGTTTTTTGGGACTATTATTTCTTACTAGAGAAGCAAACCTGAAGATCAGCACTTCCACAAACATCAAATCCAACAACAACACCTTTCCTTCACCCGTTAGATCACCAAGCATCAACTACAACTCCTATTCTAAATAATAGTTATAATAATCCTCCAGAGGCTGGGTCTGAACTGTGATGTGTCATGTGCATCTCATGCCCAATTTATCAGAGCCTCCACTCAGTAGGAAGGAATCCATTCCTATAAATCAAACAAAGGTGATGAAGAAACATGGTGAATGTAGAATGGAAAAGTTAATATATGCAAGTAGATCATATGTTATAGTATACAAACTTAAGTTAAAGTCATAGTTTTTAAGGTACCTCGAGCTTTTAAGAACCATCACAATCCTAGATGTCATCATATTGAACTTTCAGATATTTTTGTGATAGTTGTATAACCTTAGACTTGAACCAACAACCTTTCATGCCACTATCATGGCAAAGAACCAGTAAGTTATCATCAACTTCAAAAGGCAGCCTATATTAAGGCTTAACAAGATGAATTTCAACTGCCCTGTGCTTGGGAGTTTTATTTTGAACTTCGCCTAAGTTGGTGTTTGGCTTTTGTAATATGATTACCAGTCATTATATTTCTAATACTAGGATGGCCACTCTCAACGATACTTCTACTCCCCTTAGGTCCTTGCATTAAAGGATCTTCTCGGGTTATATTTTTCAGAGTCCTCTTCAGATATGTGACCAGCCATTAAAGCAATTCTTCTCTTTTCACTTCTCGGGGTTTCTACAAGATATGGGAAGCCAAATTTATTGTAATACAAAGAAGATTTAACTTAAGATAAACATAATTTATAGCATTCTTTCTACAGAGATCCGATTGTATGTAGCTAAAAACAAGGACGTTCAAGGACTACAATTCCATAGGCGGCTATGGGGTAGATCATGTATCAGGTATTATCTTAATCTTTATGAGCACATAAGCCTTAAATTCTTCAAGTGCATATAACCATCAAGAAGAACAAAGAATTCATTGATGAAATATGAAAAAAATATTATGACAACATTTACCAAATATATCAGACCAAAACTAGTGTAAATGATCCCAAGTTATAGTTAGAGGTTCTAGATTAGGCTAGTAATTAATTGGCATCTACACGAACATCAAAGAACAACACAGAACGTATAGAGGAAGTTGAAAAATGCATCTACATTAATAAGAATACCAAACATGCATGATATTAAGGATCACAATATAAATGCATAAGGGAAAAATGTAAAGGGAAGAAAAAGATAAAAGGAAGATCTAAATTGCATACTACACATTCAACATCATAGATCTTCGCAACATCGTAGGATAAAATAAAAATAAAAATAAAAGTGAAAGGAGTAAAAAGCAAAGGAATTTTCCCGGTCGAACAAACAAAAATGATTGTAACTAAGAATATTTGATAGAATGCAGAGCTTTTTGCAGAGATTAGCTCCCGATGACCATATAAACGACGATAAAACAACATCAAACCACAACCCCAAATGAAACACAAACAAAAAATTTCTAAATCCAAAGATAAACTAACACTGTTTTAAAAGGCGGGGGCGTGAGGTGAGGCGTTTTATACAGTACGGGGCGAGGCGTAATCCCCGAGACACGGGGCGTAAGTCCTATGGATCTACGGGGCGTAGTCTCATGTATATTCAATTTTATAGTTTCATTACTAATAAAATAAGCAAAAGTAAACCTTTCAATGATTTGACAAATAATTTTTTTTAAATAACCTATAATATATAGAAATTATATTTATTTGAGATAAGTATTAATAATCAATAATGAAGAAAAAAAGTATTATAATTACTATTTGAGAAATATCATTACACCAATAATAAAAAATATGATTTAAAGCAAAAAAGGTTTTTAAAAAATTAAAAATGCCCGGGTCTACGTTTTTTATGCCCATGACTTATGTTTTTATGCTCGAGGCTTACGCCTCAAATTTTAGGACTTACGCCTTATTGATCTACGCCTTTAATTTAAGCCCCAGGGTATTTTTGGTACGCCCCTCCTCGACACTCGCCCCAAAAATGTTTTTGGAAACACTGCAAACTAACCTTAATTTAAGAAAACTCTCAATACTTCTCAGTTACCAAGAACAAATCTTTTTTCAAGAATTACCAACCAAGGACCAATAAAGCGCAAACCCCCATGAAAAATGCAATGGGGTTTGTTTGATTTTCAAAGATTAACCATGTACAAGAACAAAAATATACAACATTGGACCAACATCCGGAAGACATCTAGTGATCTCACTTATAATAAATAGCTTAAGGCTGGAATACAAAACAAGCAGCAAAAGAGAACCCGGATTTTAAAAAAAAGAGGCTAAGCACGTAATAAATGCTAACTCACCTCAAAAGTAGCAAATGTTTGTTGCTTTATTGAGAAATGGAGCTTTCGAAAAAAACCAAATAATGCTGAGTTGGGTTTTTTGTTCAACAAGCGGTTACGATTAGAGAAAAGTATATATTAAAGGGTTAAAGTGTTGGGTATATAGAAAGAATTAATGGGAAATGGAGGGAAGATGAAAAGAGAGGAACTTGAAAAGTTGGGAACTTGGAAAGTCCTCTTATGCTTTAGTAAAAATGCATTTATCCCTCATCGGTGGTGGAAAGAAAAATAGAAGAGTTTAAATAGAGAAACACTTCTATTAATTGTTAAAATGGTTGGAAAGAGAGACCCCCCTCACGCCGTCATCGTCGTCGCTCGCTCGGCTTTGGCTTTGGAAAATGATCGATCGAGAGATTATTTTTTGGACAAAGTTTGTTTTAATTATTTATTTAATTAATTAAATGGCCAAAACGTTTCAATTAATTAGTTAATTAACCGAAACATTCCGACCCGACTCGAATCCGCGTGACCCATTTTATTTAAATTACTTTCCCATTTTATGTTGAATTTCCCGTCGTTGGAGATGACTGTTCTGAAAGGTTGCAACTTTCAGGAACAACCATGACTGTTTGAAAGGTTGCAAACTTTCTGAAATGGTCGTGTGGTTTCTGAAGGGTTGCAATCTTTTGGAACCAGTTCCTCTTGTCTATAAATACATATTATTCTTCAGACTTTTTACTTACAAAATATTCTAATTTCTTATTCGTCTTCTGCACAAAGTTTCTTCGTGTACTTTACTGCTGTTGAGTGGCTCGCTGACACCAGTGTTTTGGGTATCAATACACTGGTGATTGAGATCATTCTATCCTGGGAGGACATATTCCAAATCAAACCTCGGATACTAGAGGTGAATAATTTCCTTAAGGGGACACTGTGCATTCAGTGGGCTTGATCTTCTTCCTATTCTGTTTTTCCAGATTCTGGTATGCTTTACAGATTTTAGTTTGTGAATTAATTTATGTTCTTGTGTTATTCTATTCTTCACTGGTTCATTAAACTTTGATAACTTTGTGTTTCTGCAAACTTTGCTGAAATCAGTAAGATTATTGAAACACAGATTGCTAACACTCTTAAGGAAATTATTTTATTTGTTAATCTGTGTTGGAGACAAAAACCTTTGTGGTTTTTATACTCTTATTCTGATTTTGCAATTTAAGTTATTGCTTACTAAGTTTGTATCGATTTTTGTTTATCAGAAATGGCAAACAACAATGTTACAGTGGCTGTTGTTGCACTAACCCGAACTGTTGTACCACCAGCAGAGAAACCGGGAAAAATTCTCTGGTGCGAATTTCAAAAGATGGCAACAACGGGTATTTTTCTGGCTTACCACTCTTGGTCTGCATAAATTTACCAATGAAGAAACTCCAGTGCCTGCTGCTGATATGTCAGACAGAGAAACGTTCATGATTATTGAAGCATGGACACACACAGACTTCCTATGTAAGGGTTATTTTCTGAGTTCTTTAGAGGTTGACTTATATAATGTCTATAGTGCAATGACAACTCCGAAAGAATTGTAGAATGCACTTGAGAAGAAATAAAAGACAAAAGATGTATGCTTGAAAAGTTTGTGGTCGCAAAGTTTTTAGACTATAAAATGTCAGATAGTAAGACTATTGGATCACAAGTGCAGGAACTTCAACTTATTTTCCATGATCTGATTGTTGAGGATATGGTAGTAAATGAAGCTTTTCAAGTGGCTGCAATGATCACGAAGTTGCCTCCTTCATGGAACGACTTCAAGAATTGTCTAAAGCACAAATGTAAGGAAATGAAGTTTGAAGATCTTGTGATTCGGCTCAAGATTTAGGAAGATAACAAGACCGCTGAAAATAAGTCTCGTAAGAGTTCGATAATAATTGGAGTTAATATTGTTGAAGAAGCTCCTGCCAAAGGCTAGAAGAGAAAAAAATCCAACAGACAGAAGTCAGAACAGGCCAAAAATAAATTCAAGGGAAACTGTTACAACTGTGGTAAGGCTGGTCACAAGTCTTCTAACTGTCGTGCTCCAAGAAAGGACAAAGACAAAGACAAAGGCAAAAGTCAAGAAAACATTGTGGAAGAGATTGAAGATGCAGATGACCTCTGTGCAATGATCTCTGAGTGAAACTTAGTTGGAAATCCCAAGGAGTGGTTTCTTGACTCAGGTGCCACTCGACATATTTGCTCTGCGAAAGAAGCCTTTGCAACGTACACTCCTGCTGAGTTCGATGAAGATTTGTTCATGGGGAACACAACAACAACAAGGATTGCAGGAACTGGGAAAGTAATGTTGAAAATGACATTCGGCAAGGTGTTGACTTTGAACAACGTTCTGCATGTTCCTACTATTAGGAAGAATTTAGTTTCTACTGCACTACTCGTTAAGAATGGGTTTAAGTGTGTCCTAGTTAGTGACAAAGTTGTAATACGTAAGAATGAGATGTTCTTAGGAAAGGGCTACCTCACTGAGGGCCTCTTCAAACTGAATGTAATGGTTGTTGACAGTAATAATAAGAATTCTACTTTTGTTTACTTATTGAAGTCAAATGATTTATGGCATGCCCGTTTGAGACATGTAAATTACAAAGCCTTGCGAAAATTGGTTACTTTACAAGTATTGCCTAATTTCAAATGCTATAAATCAAAATGCGAAATTTGTGTAGAAAGTAAGTTTGTTAAACATCCTTATAAGTTTGTTGAAAGAAATTCAAAACCTTTAGACTTAATTCACACAGATATATGCGATATGAATTCGACACCATCTCGTGGTAGGAAAAAGTATTTTATAACTTTTATTGACAATTGCACTCGATTTTTTTTATATATATTTGTTTAATAGTAAGGATGAATCAATTGATGCATTTAAGCAATACAAAAATAAAGTGGAGAATCAATTGAATCTAAAGATAAAAATAATTTGGAGTGATAGGGGTAGAGAATACGAATCTCCTTTTCCAGAGATATGTTTGGAATATGGTATTATTCATCAAACTACTACACCCTATACACCACATTCAAATAGTTTGGCGGAATGGAATAACAGAGCATTAAAGTAAATGATGAATGCCTTGATAATCAGTCCCTGGTTCATCGCGAAACCTTTGGGGGGAAGCCATCCTTACGGCTAATAAGATACTCAATAGGGTACCCCATAGAAAAACACATTCAATTCCATATGAGTTGTGGAAATGAAGGAAACCCAGCTTGAAATATTTCTAAGTGTGGGGGTGTCTAGTCAAGGTAAAGGTTCCTTTACCAAAGAGGGTGAAAATTGGACCCAAAATAGTGGATTGTGTATTTATTGGATATGCTGTGAACAGCAAGTCCTATCGGTTTTTGGTTCACAAATCTGATAATCCTGAGATTCATGTTAATACGATAATTGAGTCAGATAACGCTGAGTTCTTTGAACACATTTATCCATATAAAACTGAATGTGAGTCGACTAGTGAAAGACCTAAACGACCAAGGGAAGAATCAATGGAAAATACACTACCTAGTGAGGATCCTAGGCGTAGTAATCGCCAACGGAAACCCACTTCTTTCGGACCAGATTTTGTGGCACTATTGCTTGAAAATTAGCCTCAAACATTTAAAGCAGCTATGTCTTCGTCTGAGTCAACTTATTGGAAAGAAGCGGTCAATAGTGAGATCGAATCAATTTTAAGTAATCATACTTGGGAATTGGCTGATCTTCTTCCAGGAAATAAACCTTTAGGATCAAGGTGGATCTTTAAAAGGAAAATGAAAGTTGATGGGACTATTGACAAATATAAGGCTAGACTTGTAGTCAAAAGATACTGACAAAAGGAAGGTCTGGACTACTTGGTACATACTCTCTAGTAACAAGGATAACATCAATTAGGATGTTAATAGCACTAGCGGCAGTGCATGATCTTAAAATCCACCAAATGGATGTAAAGACAACCTTTTTAAATGGAGAGTTGGAGGAAGAAATTTACATGGAACAACCTGAAGGGTTTGTAGTTCCTGGTAAAGAGGAGAAAGTGTGTAGACTTGTGAAGTTTCTTTATAGGCTCAAGCAAGCACCCAAACAATGGCATGCTAAATTTGACCAAACAATGTTGCCAAATAGATTCAAGATTAACGAATGTGATAAGTGTGTTTACATTAAAAACGTTCTGAATCATGAAGTCATTGTTTGTCTGTATGTTGATGACATGTTAATAATGAGTAAAGATATTGATGATATAAATGCTACTAAGCACATGCTGTCCAGCAAGTTTGATATGAAGGACTTAGGAGTTGCTGATTTGATCTTAGGGATCAGGATTCTCAAAACTCCTCAGGGACTAGCATTATCTCAATCTCATTATATTGAAAAAGTATTGGATAAGTTCAAATACTTGAATTTCAATGTTGTCAAAACTCCAATTGATTTAAGCTTTACATTTCAAAAGAATGTAGGTGAAAGTGACTCCTAATTGGAATATGCCAGAGTGTTGGGAAGTTTGATGTATATTAGGAGTTGTACGCGACCAGATATAGCATGTGCTATTAGCAAACTGAGTCGGTTCACTAGTAATGCGAATCAAACTCATTGGATGGCAATGAAATGTGTGCTGGGGTATCTGAAACATACACAACACTATGCTTTGCATTATAATAAATATCCTACCGTGATTGAAGGATATAGTGATGCAAATTGGATCACCGGGTCAAATGAAGTAAAATCCACAAGTGGTTATGTGTTTACACTTGGTGGAGGAGCAGTCTCTTGGAAATCATCCAAACAGACATGTATCGCTCGCTCCACAATGGAATATGAATTTATTGCTTTAGATAAGGCTGGTGAAGAAGCTGAATGGCTCTGGAATTTCCTAGAGGATATTCCATTCTGGCCCAAACCTATAGGACCTACTTGCATACATTGTGATAGTCAAGAAATAATAGGTAGGATAGGGAGCGGCATGTACAACGGTAAGTCTCGTCATATACGATGGAGATATAATACCATAAGGCAACTGCTCTCTAGTGGAATCATCACAATTGACTATGTGAAGTCAAGCGATAATGTGTCAAATCCACTAACGAAAGGCCTAGTGAGAGAGGCAGTTGAAAGATCAACATGACGGTAACTCTATCTAGCAGACTGGAGATCCAAGAGCTAGATTCAAGGAGAAAAACAAAGTTGTGACTGACGGTTCGGCATTGCCAATCAACTCAATCCATTCTCATGATGAAGACAATGTTCAGGAACAAGATTAAGACTTTAAGGTTGGTTAATGAGTTAATAAAGCTTAAAGTTTTTAATGATTTGCTAAGTTTGGAAGATTTGACCAAATAGTGTATCTAAGAGATGACACGGTTAGAAATCACCTATGTGAGTGTGATGTGTAAGCCGCTTCAAAGATAATATTTTGTCAAAAGCCTATTCTGTATACACTCATGAAACCAGAAGGTGTTCATGGCTGAAACGAACACAACCGTAAGAACCATAAACTGTAAAGGGTTAATAAGTGACATATGGTTGTATAGGTATTCACCAAAGCTCGACGGTTCAAAGATATCGCATCTACCGATCGACCGAGTATATCCGACATATGTTCACTACGGAAAGCCCAAGGGGAAACCTACTTATCCAGATGCAATTGATCCTTGCTTGTAAAGTACACACTCGTCCATGCATTCCTTATGTTATAACCATTCCCCATTCATGTGGGGGATTGTTGGGTATATTGTAAGTGTTAATGGGAAATGGAGGAAAGATGAAAAGAAAGGAACTTGTAAAGTCCTCTTATGCTTTAGTAAAAAGGCATTTCTCCCTCATCGGTGGTGGAAAGAAAAATAGAAGATTTTAAATAAATAAACACTTCTATTAATTGTTAAAAGGGTTAGAAAGAGGGAACCCCCTCGCGCCGTCGTCGTCGTCACTCGCACCGCTCGGCTTTGGCTTTGGCTTTTGAAAATGATCGATCGAGAGATTATTTTTTGGACAAAGTTTGTTTTAATTATTTATTTATTTAATTAATTAAATAAAATTAATGGCCAAAATGTTTCAATTAATTAGTTAATTAACAAAAATGTTCCGACCCGACTCGGATCCGCGTGACCCATTTTATTTTGAATTTCCTGTCGTTGGAGATGACTACTCTGAAAGGTTGCAACTTTCAAGAACAACCATGACCGTTTGAAAGGTTGCAAACTTTCTGAAATGGTTGTGTGTTTCTTCTTCTTCTTTTGCACAAAGTTTCTTCGTGTACTCTACACACATTGAGTGACTCTCTGACACCAGCATTTTGGGTATCAATACACTGGTGATTGAGATCATTCTATCCTGGAGGACATATTCCAAATCAAACCTCGGATACTAGAGGGGAATAATTTCCTTAAGGGGACACTGTGCATTCAGTGGGCTTGATATTCTTCCTATTCTGTTTTTCCAGATTCTGAGTTTTATAGATTTTAGTTTGTGAATTAATTTTTGCTCTTCTGTTATTTTGTTCTTCACTGGTTCATTAAACTTTGATAACTTCGTGTTTTGCAAAGTTTACTGGAATCAGTAAGATTATTTAAACACAGATTGCTAACATAAAGAACAATAATATGGCACATTTACCAAGTACATCAATCACAAGGCTATTATAATTTATTTCGAGCTATAATTGGAGGACTTAATAAAAAATGTTCAGTCGCCTGCCATACGTATCTTTAAAGAAAATATACTCTAAAATTGGCTAGTAGTTAATTGGGTTCAGGGTTTCAGAAATATACTCCCAAATGCACTCGCAAGTGTACGTGGTCATGCAAGTAATATAGTGACTCTAAAAGATAGTCGGATTATCGAACTGAAAAGACTTTTCGATTAACTATTTACCTAATTATATTAATTCTAATTATTTATGCAAGTGTGCCACTAGAGTTGATTAATAGATGAATACTATGAATGCAAGAATGAAAGAAATATACTAACTAACAATGATTCAACTTCAAGATGAATGTTAACAATAGTTTAGGACAATTGCAGGGCAGCAGCGTAACTAAGAATTCATGCTTTACAGGTCTTTTATGGATTTTAAATAGTTATCAAACTATTGATTTACAAAGTTAATATTATGATCATGATATCCCGACCTCTAATCACCTACCCAGTTGACAGTCTAACAACATCGTTGAGTGGGGATGGATTGAATCAACTGGTGAGCACTAAAGCTATCATCTTATTTCGTAACCAAGCATGGAACCCATATATATCTATCCTAGACACATATGAATTTAAGTGATATTCAAGAAAAGATCACGCTCCTTATATTCAATATTCTATCCCTCTATTCCTCTCCTGAGTTCAAAAGTAGACAATAGATTTACTCTAATGGTGATCAAGCATTGAAATAGTAATATAAGAACATAAGCATAATTTCTAAGATTACCAACTTCATCCAATTAAATCAATGTTCAAGAATCATCCATAGTCGCAGTCCCAGAACAAAAGTTCTTAGATACTAGTGCTAATAAAAAACACAAAGATAATTATTTTCATGCAAAGTACTATCTAAGAAAAGAGGAAGAGAAGAACCTTAATGGTGAATTCTATTCCGTGCATCTTGCACTTGAAAAATATGATGGTTCCCTCCAAAAGAGTCACAATGTTCTATTTATAGTGTAGGGAAAAATACTCTTTTTTCCTTCTTGGATTCATAATCTTAAAAGAGGGGATTTTTCGTTGGGGCTTTCGTGAGGCGGCACGCTACCAAGAACAAGACCCGTACTTCATCAGTTTGGGTCCTAGCACGGCGTGCCATCAGTGGGCCAGACTTGGGAACATCTCAATGTCCAAGATAAAAAGAACGAGGGGAGGAGTCGATGAGGCGAGTGTTCTCGAAGAAAAAATCGTGATGGAAAAAGCGTTAGGAGAATTCGAAACTCGAGATATGCAAAATAAAAAGACTCCTTGGGAGATGGTATTCTTTGTTTTAGGTGTTGATAGATTTTTCTATCGATTGAATTTATTACGCTGGCTGATTAAATTTCTTCCTAACGCCTTTAGGGTCTTTGAAGAGAGCCCAGTTCCAGGCCCTGTTTTAGAAAGAAAAATATGGTACAAAAAGAGGACTTGGGGGAACCAGTAGTTTCGGGCTTGGAGCGATGCGCCACCAGTGTGCCACAATCTAGATTTATCTTGATCATTTTCTTTCATGCACTCTTCTGATTTGTTTCCAAGCTTTCCTCCCTTGCTTCAGCTTCTATTTACTTGATTCTTGCATCAATTCCCTGCAATATCTAATCACATGTCTTAGTGCACAATTATCACTATACTCATCAAAACACAACCAATAGAGTAAATAATGATTTTAAAACTAAAGGTACATGCAAGCAAAATATAGTAAATGAGCATATAAATACGCCCAAGATTACCACCCCACGCTTAAAACCTTTGTTCGTCCTAGAATAACTTCCTGCCTATTTATGCTAGAACTTCACCGTTAGCACCTAAGGACTTGTCCACCCACAATTGCATTAGCCAATCTCCTTTAATCATGTTTTTGTAGTTCTCCTCCCATGCAATAACACATGGCTCTGCTTAACACTAAATCCTCTATAAAATACATCATTACCTCAATAACAAACTCCTTGCACACTTACCAGGACGATGTGATCATGCTTGAACAAAGAAAACAACAATAAAACCAAGAATGTGTCATGAGTGCCCTCACTATATTGGTAAAGTCCTTCTCTCATTACATTTTTATTTTCACAATCATTCAACTTTATAGGGCCAAGTTTGAAAAATTAAGAACTCACTCTCGCAACTGATGTTTCAACATATATCACAACATGTCATAGGCTTTCCCTTAGTGTATAGTGACATTGACATTGCATTCTACTCATGGAATCAACAAGACTTTCTTTGGTTGTAATGTCGGCTTTGATATAGGGAGTTTCATCCCTAATGGACTTGTTTCGCAACACGACACTTTACCATTCTTCCTCTCTTAGCCTTACTTTCTCTCCTTTGCTCACACCTATATGAATTCCCTCTTCATCCATTGGTTTCCGCCCTTAGGTAATCAACCACTAGCTAGCACATCACTATACTTGTTTCAATATATCATTCCCCCAGTTTTTTCATTTGCAGGCAGCACATTGCAAATTTATGCCTTTGCTCTTTTCATCAAATCTCTCCTTCACTACACTCACCTTCTCCCTTTTAAGTCACTCTTCTTTTTATTCAACCTTTTCTCACTCAAATTGAGACAGGTTATCAAAACAATGGGTTAGGTTCATCGTGCGGCTAATAATGAAATAGGTTACAAGGCTCAATGGGCTTTACTAGTTATAATGCCAAGGAGGCACAAACTAGAATTGAACAGGCCACACAAGGAAATGTCTAAATCATGTTCAACAACTTCATGCAAATCAATTTTTCATACACACACGGGGAAAGTTCTAGATGCTATTCTATTCAAGAAACCAATCAAACACTCACCACACATGGCACCATGATACACATAAAGGAGCATAATTATTGCATGCTCATACAGAAACACATTGAGTGAATTCACACAATTAAGCCCAATTTATTTCTTTCTAGAGTCCAATTAAAGAACCTATGTGTTTCTCAAGAGTTACTTTTTTAATCTACATGATCAAGCATGAACTTCCCGTGATATCTGGCTAACTTCCAAGCGGGTCTTCAAGGTTCCAATGGTCTGATTTTCAATCCAACAAACCAATGGTTAAATTTTCCTTAAGATGTTCATCATCCATCCATCATTGGGACAGGTCACTACTACTACGACTCTCCTAAAAAAGTTAAAAAAATAATACCCGGTTCAATGGGACTATCCTTGGGAATAGAATCGAAAACAAAAGTCGTGGAACTCATCCTAAATAAAAGACTCAACATAAAACTAGGAATTCATTCCCACACCCCACACTTAAAACATGGAACTGTCCCCTGTGCAATAATTCAATACATAAGCGAAGAGTGAATAAAAAACTCCCTAAGGAATCTAGGCCTAGCTAGTAGCATGTTCTCTCAATTTTCATCAAAGGTCGTATGCACCCCACACTTAAGTTCAAATGTGTTGCTTTGCTTCAAATTTTGGGTACTAAGTCTTCCCCTAATTTGCGAAACCAACAAAACAAATGACACAAAAATAAAAAATAAAAAGCTACATTACAAATTGGGTTGCCTCCCAATAAGCGTCTAATTTAGCGTCACGGCACGACTCAAGTCATCACCCATTTCTCTCCACTTTGAACTTATGAATTGCACCCTAGCTTGGCGTCAATTTTTTTGCTTCGCTCAAGGGGTGGTGGAATAAAGATAAAGGAACCAAGTAATAGATGTCACATCTTGCACTTCTTGGTCCTTATGGGAGGAATATAATTTTTTCAATGTGGACTAGAGAAATTTAGGATATAGGGACATTTTTCCTCTTCTATACACTCCTCCAAAAGGTCGGGTGACTATAAAAATGTTTGGAATGAGGTCCAAGAAGACTCAACTCCAAAGAAACATTATTTAGAACAATCCACTTTTGTACTCCTTGTCAACATCGACACTAAGAAATAAAGTATAATTGAATGATTGTAATTCTTTTTTTTCTCCACTAGTTGGTAATTATCCACAACAACGGGTGGTTGGGCATGAGACGCCTCAACCTTTTTGGTCAAGTGAGCCTCCACGTCATATCTGAGCCAAATTGATCTATTTCTTGTGTGAGCTCAATTCTTCCTTCTGTCAGTTGGGTTGTCATGTAGGTAAGACTATCATAGGTAGACTCTTCAAACTTGAGAAGTTGTACTTGTTCGTGAATCCAAGATTGGCTCATTATCTCTACTTCTTCAAAACTTTCTCCTTGTAGAGATTTACTCTCTTCTTCTAATTAAGTATTAGTTAGGCGTGTAACTTACAATTTATAAGTGTCAACTATAGCCTGTTGTTCCATGTGCTTTGATCGTTGTTCCATGATTGCTAAATCAATTATGTCCAGCCTGACCATTAGTAGCTTCAATAAATCCATATTGTGAGCCTCTTGTTCTAGATCCTCCACTTCACAAATAACAGAAGAATCATAACAAAGTTTTGGGGGAGGAGAAAAAGAGTTAGGACAACCATTCTAATGACCATCTCGACCACCACATATACAACATACAATCCAATCAAAGGATTGGTAGGTGCGCACAATCCACTCTTTTGAATAGTATGACACTCCATATCCAAGTGGGATCCTCCACAATAGTAACAAGGATACCCATCTCCCAACAATCATTTATCTCAATCGTCCATATCAATAAGAGTACCAAAACATTCAAAGGAAAAAAATAAAATATTTGTACACAAAAAATAAATATAAAAAAAAACTTAAATAAATAAAAAGAAAAAGTATAACCTAGAAGAATCATTAACTTCTAAGTCCCCAGCAGCGACGCTAAAAATTTATTGCTCCCAAATGCACATGAAAGTGTACGTGGTCGCATAAGTAATATAGTGACTTTAAAAGAGTCATATTATCGAACCCAAATGACTTGTCGATTAACTATTTACCTAATTATACTGATTTTAATTGACAAGAGTTGATTAATATTAGAATACTATGAATGCAAAAATGAAAGACGTATACTAACTAACAATGATTCCACTTTAAGATAAATGTTAACAATAGTTTAGGACAATTCAACGGCTGTAGTGTAACTAAGAATTCATGTTTCACTTGTCTTTTATGGATCTCATATGGTTATCAATCTACTGATTTACAAGCTTAACATTATGATTATGATCTCTCAATCTCTAGTCACCTACCGTAGTTGACAGTCTAACTACATTATTGAACAACATAGAATGAATCAACTTGTGAGCATTAAAGCTATCATCTTGTTTCGTAACCAAGCATAACACCTAAGTATATCCCTATCCTAGACAGAAATGAATTCTAGAAAAGATCATGCTCCTTGTATTCCACATTCTATCCCGAGTTCAAATGTAGACAATAGATTTATTCTAATGGGGAAAAAGCAATAAAATAGTAATATAAGAACACAAGAAATCTTTGAAATTTAAAAAATGGATGATGTTGAGTGAAATTAGGAGAAAAATCAGAAAGTGTGAGAGATGATAGAGATTGATTAAATGTCTAAAATAAAAGAAATAAACCATGGTAGAGAGAATAAATAGTTTAGGTTATACAAATAAAGTGCAGTGGGAGAAAGAATAGACAACTTTGGTTATACAAATAAAGTGCATGGGGCCCGCTTATTAGTAGCCATCCGGATGAAACATTAGTGGGGAATGATACTTAGTTTAAAGTATAGCTATATTTAGTAATTCACTAATAGATATTAGTGGGCTATATAATTTTTCCTAGTAATTTACATCCATGCAGGACATTAAATATTTGAGTATTTGCAAATTCAAGTGCTAAGAAATTAGTTTTACAACATTTTTTCAATAAAAATATTTGTTCCTACTTTTTTTAAATAGAAATGTATAATCTCACACACACTCACAAAAAGAAATATATACCACATTCAAATATATGTTGAAATACTTTGAGAGAATAGGGAGGCATATATCAAAGTTTGTTCAATTATTAGGTGGAACGATCAAGTCAAGAATTATTTATCAATCCTTTTTCCGTGAACTTTAATTTTTTGAGTAATAATATTGTAATAGAATAGGTGTGGAGAATAACTTGTGTATTATTCTATTATGTAAGATGGATATATACAAATACATTGAACTTTGATTAAGGAAACTAAATAAGAAAAGACCCAAATATATTCCATCATATTGATACGCTCAAATTACACCTCCCTAAAGAAGCATAAGCGATCGTTATCAAGTAAAGAACCCAACTTGTAGGTTGGGGTCGATCCCACGAGGAAAATGGTTTAGACTTTACTTTAACCAATAATTATATTCAATTAGTCAAATTA
>JAJOOO010002880.1:0-19408 GCA_029582685.1 Solanum piurae | reverse complement strand
CTTACTGATAGAACAAAACTCAAAGTGATTTCTTTCAAGAAATCATCAAAAACTTAGGGCACAAATAGTTTCAACTAACAAAACTAAATTATAGTCTCCGTTGCCTTTCCCTCCTTCGTTGTTGCCACCGTTTGCACCATTACTAGCCCTATCATCATTTCCAACTAGACCTCCCACAATATGTTGAACCTTGTGATCCCAACACCAATTTAAGTTCTTCAAAAAATATTCTTGCTTGTATTTTTCCTTTGGTGTGAATTTTCTTATTTGTCCCTTTCCTCCGAGCTTTCCCTCCAAGATTGAAGATTCTATTTTTGATTTTTGGGAGGATTCTTTTTCAGACATTCCAGTATCCTTTCATTTAAAAAGTAAAGTTGTTAAAATACAAAAAACAAAGTTGTCTAATAACTAGTGTAACATAAACTTACCTTGTTTTTGTGTTTGAAATCCCTATTCATGAGGTTGTTGCTTGCTTCACTGAGAAAGTTTTTGACCTCCCTCTTGCCAAAGTTGTTGCTTTTCAGTTTCTTTGTTGCAGACTCCCTCTTCAAGATGGGGAATTCTCCTTTTCTTTTCTTGGAGCATTTCTCAACAACCCCAACCTTTGGTTTATTTAGGAGAATTTAGTGTGTGTGTGTATATATACATATATATATATATATATAGCACTTTTAGCTTTTTTTAAAAAACTTGGTCAATCAAACAATTATTATCCAACAAAATGCATATAATGTAAGAGCTTACCTCTCTTACTTCATTAGTTTCTTGATCCACTTCCATCTTCAGTTTATCAGAACCTTGGAATATATAATTTCTTACCTGCACAATTAATCAATAACTGCGACCTTTGTTCTTGTGAGTGTAATACTGCATTCCAATAAAATTCTTGTTAAGTTTATGTATACTAATTATTAATACAGTAGAGAGTAATTATTTTCACATGCTCTCATTTTCTTGATTTATCATTTCGTTATAGATTTATTGGTCCTTAGGATGAGAACAAGCCATAGAATTTTTAAATAATTAAAAAGAAAATCATATAATATAGAACTCTGCATAAGTCTTGAATGAGGTAGATAGTTACAACTTCATCTCATACTAATTTGAAACAAGAAAACAATTTTGATTATTGCCTATGTAACTTCTCGCAACTAGAAAGAACTAGAGAGAAGTTCAAAATCTGGAAATAGTTACTTTTGGAAAGAATGAGGAAATCTGGAAATTTTCAAGTAAGTTAAAGAGTTTTTGGTCAACTTCAAACTACAATAACTACAAGATCAGGATGAGTTAGGTATAGTTCCAGATATGGTTGGAAATCTCTTGGAATGATGTTTCCAACGCCGCCAATTTTGTGCGATTTTGAGTTCGTATGAGTGAGTTATGCCCTTTGGAAGTTGGGTTGTTGGATTAAGGAAATATCCAATCCGAAATTTTAAGGGGTATTTTAGTGTTTTCATTGCCCTATTATTTTAATCCATTTTTAGGAGTTTAATATGGGTCAAATCAGATTTTAGTCAGTTTTAGAATTTGGGATTTCACTCTAGGGCTAAGGAGAAAGGAAAAGAGAAAAGAAGAAGGAGAAAAGGGAAAATTCATCAAGATCGATCAAGAAAGTTGGTGTTTCGCCAAAGATTTGCTTATACCAGGTATGTGAAGCTTCCATAATGTTAGGATCGTTCTCCCACGTGCCAAACATATTTATATCAGCATGGATTCGTTCTAAAAGAGTTTGAAAGTTGAAAGTTTTTGAATACCTATTCTTGTTTTTGATGTTGTTCTTGAATTTGATTGAATTGGGAAGTTTTTGAATTTGTTATGTCGCGTCTTGGAGTCATTTCGAGTTAGGTTCTTAGGTACATTTGTTGGGTATCTGTATCTTAAATTAATTTGACGAAAAGAATCAAATTTAGGCGAATTGGGGGTTAGAAAATGAAGAAGAAATTTTGTTGGACGAAATTATAGGGTGATGGCGCATCGCGGAGAGGGTTCCCAGATTTGAGAATTTCTGTTTCGCACCGCGGAACTGTCACGAAGCCTTCTGCCTCAAAAGATGTTTTCGAAACCCAAAATTAAATATGTCTCCATGTCGCGGACCCACCTTCAAATATTGATTTACGGTCTTTTCTCAGGTTTAGCTATCTAGAATCATTTCTAAACAACATGAGATCTTTCCAATCACAAATCATAATTCTTGAATCCATAATTCAATTCAAGGATAAGTTAATAGTCAAGTCAAGAGAATTTAAGGTCAAAGTCAAGAGAGGTCAAGAGTCAAGTGAAGATATATTCTTAAAGTATTCTAAAGTCTTTCACAAATATTTTAACATTGTTTTAAGACTTAAGTTTTGAGTTCAGTAAGGAAAAGTTGAAGTTATATTCTTCAAAGAAGTCTATGGGGACTATGTATTCCCAAAGAGATTTAAAAATGTTTTCACATTTTAATAAGAACGGAAACTGAGATTTCCAAAGAGCCTTCGGGCTAGTTTTCAGAAAAGAGTAATAGCTTTCTAAATGAAGCAAGAAGGGAAAGTGAGATTTCCAAGATAACCTTTGATCTATGTTTTTGAGCACTAATCTCAAATCACAGAAAGAAGTATGTTTTTAAAACATAAAGAGCTAGTATGTTTTTGGGAGTAGTATTGGGAACGATATGGGGGAGAGTTCACATAACTCACGGCCCTCATAAACCATGTAGCCACCATGGGTAGAAAAGGGTCATACTTTTAGATGAAACCTTTTCACAATAGACTAGTGGATCCACTTAGTAGTTCAGGTCCTATACCTTTGGCCGGGTATAGGATGCGCTGGCAGCGTGAGGAAGATCATTGTATCATCACTATAGCTTTTATGTGATAGTTGTCGATTAGAGAAACTCCCACAGAAGTTATTGTATTTTATATACATCAGTTTATTGTATTTGTACATACATCTCAGAGTTATATGTATCTTTGCATATACACAGAGTTGGCATCATGTTTTTAAACAGCTTTTCTTTATATTGCACTTGTTTTAAACTGCTATATTGAAATGAGTTCAGTTAAGTATTCATGAGTTGAGAAGATTCAGGCAAGTTTTTCTTCCAGATTCCCTTACAAGCCTATGTTGTTTTAGTATTCCAACTCGCATACTCGTACATTCAATGTACTAATGCCAGTTGGCTTGCATCGTCTTATGATGCAGACACAGGTAACTAGGATCGGCATTCCAGCTCACCGTTGATCTAGTGAGTAGTTCAGAGTCAGTCGGTGAGCCTCCTTGCATTCCAGAGGATCTATTTTCATTGCTTTATAGTTAGTTCATTAGGATGTTGTGGGGTTGTCCCAACATCCATCTCAGTTGATTTAGAGGCATCATAGACAAACAGTTAGTTAGTTAATTCAGTTGTCTTTACTTTTCATTTCTTATGTTAAAGACTTGAGTTTGCCTAAATGGCCAGTTGAATGTTTCTTTTTGAAATTCTAGTTTCTTCATAAATGTCTATGTGATGAGTTAAGTCTTTCGCTGAGTTAGTAAGTCAGGCCAAGGGTTCTCTTGGGGTCAGTAATGGTCTTCGAGTTCCAGTCCCGCCTAGGGTGTAGGCTCGGGGAGTGACAGCCTAATACAAACAAAATAAATTATACTTATTTTTTACAAAGAAAAGAAGAGAAAATGAGCGATAATATAATTAAGTGGAGGACTCATAAAATTGGTATTCGGTAAATTCCAATTTGAAAGCATGACGTAAAGAAAGTAAAATATCATACATGTTAGGGGTATTTTTGAGACCTTCCTTTTGAACAACAAACATATATAGCTAGATAGATGAATATATATAAGTATAATTTAATTAAATCACATAATGTTAAGAGCTAATTACATTATATCCCTACTCATTTTCAAATTACAAAAAATTCTTAAAATTTAAGAATCTCGGATACATCAATAGACTTTCGGATACATCACTGGACATCCCGATACATAGGTGAGGGATGTATCCGAGAGGGGAGTGATATATAAGAGAGGGAGGGGGGGATAGGACATCTGGATATATCACTGGACTTTCAGATACATCATCTGGACATCTAGATACATAGGTGAGAGATGTATCAGAAAGGGGACGGATGTATCCGAGAGGGGGATAGGGATGTATCATCGAGAGGAGAGTGATGTATTTGAGAGGGGACTTTAAAAAAAAATTCAAATGGTAGGAAATTTCAGAGATTATGGTAAAATAAGATGTGTATTTAGGTAATTTTTCCTATACATAATGCATTTGTGTACATACTTGAGGAAACTAGTAAGTTTCAACATTCATATGAAAAAAATACATCATCAAAAAATTGTATTTACCATGTCAAATGCTCCACTTTCACGTTGTCTCCTTTAAGATACCCATTCATGTAGCATCTCCTTGTATTTACGATTAAGATGGTGAGGATCACTAATTGATTCATCTTTACGATCTGTACTAACCTTTTGTGGTTTATAAATGGTGTAACAGCTAGCTTCGTCTTTAGAAGGTTTAATTCGGAAGCTAACATTATGAAAGACTAATCTTTTCTTCCTCTCATCAGTTATTTTTTTGGGTACTTTTAAAGCTTCACCATCATTCTGCAATTGAGAAAATATGTTAAATTTTTGGTGCTATATTAGAAGCCATCTCTTATTTCCCAAATTTAAAAAATAATAATCTCATAAATCTTTTTTCAAAATATTTCCAAACAACTTAAGTTAAAAAAAACAAATTACTGATATAGTAATCTCAATTAGAAGAAAAAAATAGTTAGAAGACAACATACCACCATTTGAGCACTATTGATTGTCGAAACTGATGTCATATAAGGAACTATATCTCGACTAGTTTTAATTTCGTATGAACAAGTCATGTTTAAATGAAGATGGATATTAGAAAATCTTTGCAAGAAACTAAAAAAGTCAAGAAAAGTTAAAGAATAATAGTTGAGAAGTAATGTGGTTTGAGGATTGAAATATCGAGGACTATGTATAGACAATTAAATTGAGAAGATTAAAGTAATTTTTAAGAAAGATAAGGATGAAATTGATAAGATAAGATTGACATATAACTTTTGCTCTTTTAGAAAAAAAATCATGATAGTTGGATATTTGGTCAATACTTATTTATTATTTGTAGAAGGTGGTTCTTTTAGAATTTTTTTGCGATATTTGGATATTTGGTCAATACTTATTTACTATTTTTAGAAGGTTTCTCTTTAGTCTTTTAGAAAAAGAATCACAATATTTGGATATTTGGTCAGTACTTATTTATTATTTGTAGAAGGTGAAATGTTCGAGGAGACCCTTCTTCTTACCCTGATTTGACTAAACTTATGTGGCATTAATTCTGCTGAGTCGGATAAAGATTGCGGTTACACACATATAAAAGTGAGCGAACACAAATTTTAAATTAAAATATATATTTAAAACATATTATCGGAGTGGTGGTTTGGGGGGGGGGGTGGATTATAGAAAAGAAATTAAAAAATCCTGAATTTGCTTTCTTCTTTGAACTTTTAAACTATATATATAAATGGGATAAGGTGCAAGTACCCTCCCTAGACTATGACGAAATCCTAGAGATACACCTTAATTAAACTAAGGTCATATTACGCCCCTGAATCCTTTTTTTTTGTAATTTTGTACACCTTTTTGGCTTACGTGACATCCAAATATCTCCCACACGCCTCAACTGTGTGGAGTCATGGGGTGTGCCACGTAAGCCAAAAGGTGTTCAAGATTACAAAAAAAAATTGAGTTTAGGGGGGTAATAGGACCCTAGTTTAGTTAAGGTCTATCTCTGGAATTTTGATCATAGTCTTGAAGGGTACTTGTGCCTTATCCCTATATAAATAAAAGGCATAATACATATATATGCCATTTTACTTGCCTTTAGTTTTCATCTATACCCTCCAACTTTTGGCATTCACAAGTATACATTTTTAAATTTTTAAGAAGCTGAAAAAGTAGACACATGCGTCGTACGTGACATAATACATGTAGGGTACCGCGTTGGACGTGAATTTTCACGTATAAAGCCAAGTAGGACATGTGTATCTTTTTTTTCAATACTGTACAAATTTAAGTACCTACTTGGGCATACACAAAGTTGGAAGGTTTTGGTTCTAGATAAAGTCATGTTAAAGAGAACATTAATGTATTATGCCTAAACAAAATGATGATTCCTTAGGAAATTTTTTGAACTTTATTTCTTATAAGAAAGATAAAAAATGTCACCTTTGAGTTGTATGATTCTTAAAAATTAGAATAAATTAAGTTCTTACGACCCAAGGGTACCCCCTAGACGTAACATGGCACATAGGACCCCCGAAAGGAACCATGTAAGTCACTTAGCATATCATAACATAAAGCATTAGAACAATAAAAGAGAAAACACATTTAAGTACAAAAGTTTTCATAAAAGCAAAGTGGAAGTCTAGACTTGTCTCAACTAGCCATCTATTACAATCGAATATCAAATAGGGTCATAGCCCTTACAACATAGTTCTCAAATGAAAGTAGAAGAAAAAGAAACTAGAGAGTCAACATCCGTCCTCGAACCATGATGACTCACCACTAGCAAGGAGAATAGTCGATCCAAGCTTTGATCAAGAAGGAAGATCACCTCAAACTCCAGATCCTACACTTATATAAAAAAATGTAGAAAATATGGGTTAGTACAAAAAATGCAATAAGTATGGTAGCCATGCATGAAAACCTTGAACTATGCTATAAAGGGACATTTTAGTTGAAAACTATGCACTTTACCAAGTTTAAGAATCATAATGAATATTAGTGCAAAAGTATAAGTCATAAGCACATTCAACATATGGATCATCATCTCATATTGGAAACATACCATAAATACCCTACAAGCATACTTGTGCAATGCATGAATGAGATCCCATAATCCTACTCACACTAAGGAAGCTTATTGAGTAACTATAGATCATAACTCATACTCTTGTTCATATTATCATAATGGAATTAGTTTTAATCGACATAGACCATGTGAGCTTAATCATGGAATCCAGTGTCTACCCCGCACTGAAAAGGGGTTGTCCTACATGCCTTAGGTAGAACCATACTCTTAGCATAAGTGGGTCCACTAGCTAAAGACCTATGTGGGCACATAGTTTATGGGAGAAGGAGATTGCTTCTAGAAACCCGGAGTCAACTAAGGTAGAAGGTTTCCATCTCATGAGATACCTATTTTGGGAACCCGGACTCAACTAGTGTAAAAGGAACCCATTTGGAAAGTCGAACTCAACTGTCATACAAGCTTCCATCTCATATTTTTATCCACTTGGTGCTAAGCATTAATTCACATTTAGTCATCAATTAAGACTTGACTTAAGTTCATATGAATGGAGGAATGTCTTGACACTCAATCCAACATAATTCATACTATAGCTCATAGATTCATTAGGTGAGATTAGTCTTCCAACCTTAGAATCACTACATGTGACAAACCTTTCACATCAGATCATATTCATACATGAGTGTGTACATGAGGATAATCATCAAATCAACACACCAATTAGATCATAATCATATTCACTTTACTCTCAAAGTGTTCTAAATTGGGTGAAATCATGCATTGTGTTCCTCTTTTTTAGTTTGAGCGTTGCAACTGATTCCTGGTATTAAATTGATTAACTTCTGTGAGTGAATATTGAATCATTCTTTGTATGAGGGCATTTAGATACTTTCGTTCAGCTTGAAGTTGCATTAGTAGAAAGTATTGTGAACATGAGAATCGTTGGTAATGGTGTGTCACAACTTGAATCTTTGAGTACACAATTGAATCTTCGCATAAGTAGTTTGAAATCTTATTGTGTACATTTATGATCAAGTCGGCGGAAAAAAGTTGCAGTCGGCCCATCGCCGAGAAGGACCATGAAGATGTACTATGTCGCCCAATTACCCAGAGCACTATGATGCCTAAGTATGGTGCAAGACGGCGATGAAGTACACCAAAGGGTGAATCGCCGAACTGATCAGCAATTCCGACTAATGTCGCTGAGTGATCCGCCGCAGCAAAGATTTTTGAAAACTATAAATACTCGTTGAGAGTTATAGCTTAGAAGGAGATTTTAGAAGGAGACTTTAGTATCAATTTTTAGTATCATATTTCGAATATAATTTTAGTACTTTTTATCTCAAGTTTGTAAGGGTTTGAAGACTTGAAAAATAAAAGGGTTTCACCTATTTCAATTTGGTAGTGGTTCTCTTGGAATCTTCCTTATTTGCTGAAATCAAGATTTATTTCTCTATAACCACTTGATTTCAACATCATTGAAGGTATAAAATTCTATCTCTGGATGTGTAGCTAAAAAACCCCAATTCTTGGGGTGTGATTTAGTAAATATGTGTTGATATTATTGTTGGGTCTTGCTTGCTGATATGTTAGATGTATTTTAATGGTGATTTCACCTTGTGGTTGTGGTTTAATTTAATGGGTTGCAAATACAAAGCCACCCATCTGTTTTTGACTTGCCCGAGTTGGAGGTCACGAAACCAAGACCGCTAGACTGATGGCCTAAGGAGTGGGTCGACATGTGGTTCATCCCGAGAGGGTGAGCCCTAGTCCCATATCCTAACACTCGGCTCGAGAGAGTTAGTGGGTTAAGGTGTAGGCTGGCCTTCATGCAGCAAATGGGTGTCCGAGAGGAAGGCATTTGAAACGGGGTAAGTTGCCCGAGAGGGAACTTATTTCCATCTAAAGCTTAGCTTAGTCACTATTATCTTGCAAATTTCCTATCAAAAGCATGTACCCAACTATTTATCTCAACTCTTATTGCGGTCACACACCAAGAACTCTTCTCCATACTTGATTTCTTAGTTATTTTTGTTGTTTTTGCTATACTTGTGACAAAAACCCCAAATTGTTATTTGACACTTTTGTGTCCCCCCTTGAAATTTACAATGTTTTTAATCGTTAATGTCTTTAACTACGACTAGTTAGAATCAAATTTTATTTTTCTATTAATTTTCAAGACCACTCCCTTGGAACACGACCCCAACCCTTGGTTGGGTTACTATACTATCACACGATTGTAGACACTTGTAGTGGAAGTTGTGTCATTGATTACGTGAATAAAAAAATTCTAAACACCAGCCTTGCAAAAGAAGACACCATTTGAGGCTTGGTTTGGTTACAACCCTTTGCTAAAAAATCTTAAAATATTTGGTTGTCTTTGTTTTTCTTATGTACCTCAGGTGAAAAGAGATAAGTTTGATAAGAAGGCTGAACCTGGAATTTTTGTAGGATACAACAGTCTTTCAAAAGCTTATACAATCTATTAACCTCAAAATGACAAAATAATTGTTAGAAGGGGTGTCAAGTTCGTGGATAATGACACCTGGCAAGATGATGAAAAGCAAAAAAATCTAGAATCTTTAGATGAAGATGTTGATGATGTGCCTATTAGAGGCACAAGAACACTTTCTGACATATATCAAAGGTGTAATGTTGCAATTTTAGAACCAGGAGGATTTATGGAGGTTGCTAACGATGAAAAATGGAAATATGAAATGCAGGAGGAGCTCAAAATGATAGAAAAGAACAACACATGCGAGTTGGTTGACAGACCATCGCACAAGAAGTCTATTGGAGTCAAGTGGGTTTATATAACCAAGCTCAATCCTGATGGTTCCATAAACAAGCACAAGGCCAGGCTGGTTGGAAAAGGGTACGCACAAATGTTTGGAGTAGATTTTTCAAAAAATTTTGCTCATGTCCCCCGTTTTGATACGATAAAATGTTGTTAGCTTTAGAAGCTCAATGGGGATGGAAGATACACCAGCTTGATGTTAAATCAGCTTACCTAAATGGCTACCTTGAAAAAGAAATCATTGTAGAACAACCTTAAGGTTTTTCTATCAAAGGCAAAGAAGACAAAGTGTACCTTCTAAAGAAGGCATTGTATTGTTTAAAACAAGCTCCTAGAGCGTGGTATAGTAGAATTGATGCTCATCTTCTGAGCTTAGGCTTTACAAAAATTCTTAGCGAGTCTACACTCTATATTAGAAAAGAAGATTCTGATTTAACCATTGTTTCTTTGTATGTAGATGACTCTCTAGTTACAGGTAGCAATTTGAACTTCATCAATTTGTTCAAGACTGAAATGATGGAAGTTTTTGAGATGACAACCTTGGCAAAATGTTCTACTTTCTTGGCATGGAAATTCAGCAAAAAGGACATGAGGTCTTCATATGCCAGCAGAAATATGCTAAAGAAATTCTCATAAAGTTCAAAATGGAAGAATGCAAGTCTACAACAACTCCTATGAATCAAAAGGAGAAGTTTTGCAAAGATGATGGAGCTGAAAAGGTTGATGAAGGACTTTATAGGAGCCTGATAGGTTGCATAATGTACTTAACTGCAACGAGACCAGATATTCTTTATGTTGTGTGTTTACTTTCAAGATATATGCATTGTGCTAGCGAAATTCATTTTCAAGCAGCTAAACGTGTGATTAGATATGTTAAAGGTACTGCAAATTTTGGCATAATGTTTTAAAAAGCATTAGACTTTCAGTTTCTTGGATTTTCTGATAGTGATTGAGCTCCTAGCTAAGATGATATGAGAAGCACCTCAGGTTACTATTTTAGTTTTTGTTTTGGAATGTTCTCTTGGTGTTCAAAGAAGCAAGATATTGTGGCTCAATCTAAAGCTGAAGCAGAGTACATTGCAGCTGCATCAGTTGTGAATCAAGCCCTTTAGATTCGAAAGCTACTGACATATTTGTATATGGAGCAAAAAATGAGAACTGAAATCTTTGTTGATAATCAAGATGGAATTTCAATTCCAAATAATCCTGTTTCACGTGGAAAGACAAAACATTTCAAGATCAAGCTTTATTTCTTGAGGGAAGTGCAAAAGAATGGAGACATAGACTTGGTGCACTGCAAAATTGATTTTCAGACTACTGATATTTTAACTAAGGCCCTACCTAGAGCAAGATTTGAATTTCTCAGAAAAAGGCTTGGGATTGCTGCTCTTGAGTCAATGAGGAGTGTTGAAAGTGGTGCCTCAAAACCTGGAGATTAGTTCCACTTTCTGCTGTATCAATATACAACTTATAAAAGTAGGATTAATTTCAGATAAATTAGGCTGCAGTATTTGACAGAATCTGATTAGTTAGTTGCTATATTTTAGGCTTTAGTTATTGGAGATAATGTTAGGTTATTTTACTCCTTTTCTTAGCTTTTTAAGTTATGAATTAATGTATTTATATTGCAGTCGTTATTCCAATAAATAAGCAACTTAACCTTGTTTCTTCTCTTTTCTTTCTTAGTAAACATCTGTTATTTTCCTGTTAAAAACCTACAATATTTTTGGTTTTGACCCAATGAAAAATGGGGTTGATGGTGTTCGCTAATAAAGGGTGAGAGAGGAGAGCTGTAGGGTATGCTCACTTCTGCATTTTTGTTTAGGTTCTCTAGATTCTAACTCTCTATATTTATTGGGGAGGTAGTACGTGAATGGCGGTTCTCAGACGAGGGAATAGTTCCTCTCCCATAAAAAGAAGCTAGAATATTTCTATTGATAGAGCTTTCACGTCTGCGCATCGAATCTTTTTTTACCATTCCATTCCGTTTTTATGGTAGTTGGTCCAGAATTTATGTGATGGTTCGAAATTCATTTCAAATATTCTTCATATCACCAGAGAGATAGATTGCTTCTATTATGCCTTGGTTATCAAAATAAAGGGGCATAACATCCTTCAAGTACCGTTCCGTGTCCTAGAGGTCTTTGAGCTTTGGAATTTTGAATCACGTTGAATGGTTGTGGTTTCGATACTCAAGTCTGGAGTTTCCAGGTGAGACATTCGGTTCACGAACCAAAAAAACTGTTTCTACAACAAGCTCTTCATTTTGACCCAGTTTATCATGTTTTCGACATCGCCATCAGGATCGTTGAGGCTTCATGAAGATGAATTTAGTTCACTGGGAAGACGCAGTACTCATTAGTGAGCGTCAAGTGACCAACGATTCCAGACTCTGCTGCCTCTCTGCCATAGTCTACACTTGTTCATCCAAATGGTCGACCTTGACATTAAGTTAGGTTACTTGATCTTGGAGTGTTTCCTTAACAACAGTCGTTGCTGACATCACTCCATTGCTTAAAATATCAAACTCTTACGGTTTTTAAAGGTCCTTTGATATCTTACTAGTCAAGCATTTTCGTCCCTTTAGAGTAAGTCTTTTGTGTTATCAATGAAACGAAAAAAAAGAACAAATGCCTTTAGTATAGAACAAAACTTGTAGCTTGAATCTTTAAAAATTCCATACTAGGAAGAATTGTAGGAAATCATTCTATAATACTTCTCCCTACTTCTTTCTCAATGATATCCAACGATCAAGACAATTCCCGTGAAACTCTTTAATATCGTAGAAGTTCATTCTTTTTCTTATGAAGAAAATAGCATTTCTTATTGATTTGTCTCCTGGACTGGACCTATTCAAATTGTGAATTATCCATCGCTACCCTGTTACGAAGGACTAGAAAAATTGAAATAGAGAAATTCTTAGTCCATCTCAATGGGTTCAGAAACCACACATTTATGTGGATCATCATAACATACTTCCACATATCCACTTGGAGGAAGGTCATCTCGTAATGGATGATCATCAAAACCATAATTTGTTGATATGTGACATAGATCTCGATGATTGAAGGAAGAAACACCAAATATTTCCCAAACTTTTCACTCCTTCCGACCGACTAATGGAAATAGACTAAATACCAGAGATATTCGTGCTAATTTGTCTGCGCTGGTTTGTATATGAAAGTGTAAGTTATATCGAATACTCAGTAAACTATAGACAATTTCAAATCTTTGTTTCAAAATGTATAATCAACTCCGCAAATATCGATTGAAACTTGAACCCTTGTATAGGTATGCAATTTTAGAAAGCACTACAATTGAAATAGGCAGTATGTATTGGTATCATATATATTCCCATGTTCTGATCTTTCCTTTTTTGACCCAATTCTTGGGTAAAGTGTCCCAACTACATTTGATAATAAATTGGTTATCCATAAAGAGAAAAAAATTGTACTTCTAGTTCCTTTTATTGCTCTTTTAATTCAGAAAGACTTATCAAAAATCGATGGTTGGGTTAGTCCAACCAAGAAAGGCATATGACTTTTGGACATTGCTTGGGTTGAGCTAGGCTACATAGTGATTACAAGCAACCTAACTACACAATTTATATATATATAGAGCACGGGACCAGACTGGTGACTATTGCAGTTGTTGTCTGTAGGGTATCTAACACCCCACAAGTTGATTAGTGCTGAGCTAGGAGATTTTCCTTTGGATCTATACAACGCTCTGATGAGTCCACAAATTGGACTCATTTAGGACTACATTTTAATAGAAATTGTGTTGTCAAATGCTTATATTATCTCAATATCTGCTGAAAACCTTTGAGTTTTAGGTATTTGAAGTTTGAAGGAATGCATGGACACTACTTCGTGAAAAGGAACGAAAAGGCTGAAAAGAACAAGAAAATGAAGGACTGAGGACCGCCGAGTTCACTTGGCGAATATACGAAGGGTCTCACTTCACCTTTTGTTCCAGTGTGCTGAGCCTTGAAGGAAAGGATCGAGTTGGCGAAAAAAGGGAGTTGTCGGTGCATCACTGAGAAGGATCGTGAACCAGTACTATGTCGCCCAATGACCCAGAACATGAAGATACCGAAGGATGGTGCAAGACGGCGATGAACTACACCAAAGGGAGAATCACCGAATTGATCGGTTATTCGACTAATGTCGCCGAGTTATCCGCCGCAGCACAAATTTTTGAAAACTATTAATACTCGTTGAGAGTTATAGCTTAGGAGAAGAATTTAGAAGTATACTTTAGTATCAATTTTTAGTATCAGATTTAGAATATAATTTTACTACTTTTATTTTACTCTCAAGTTTGAAAGGGTTTGAAGATTTGAAGAAGCAAAGGATTTCATCTCTTCCAATTCGGAAGTGGGTCTCTTGGATTCTTCTTTCTTTGCTTAAATCAAGACTTATTTCTCTATACCCATTTGATTTCAACATCATTAAAGGTATAAATTTCTATCTCTTGATGTGTAGCTAAAAACCCCCCATTCTTGGGGTGTGATTTAGCAAATATGTGTTGATATTATTGTTGGGCCTTGCTTGTTGATAGGTTAGATGTATTTTAATGGTGATTTCACCTAGTGGTTGTGGTTTAATTTAATGGGCTTGTAGTTGTAAATACAAAGCCACCCATGTGTTTTTGGCTTGCCCGAGAGAGAGGTCGTGAAACCAAGACCGCTAGACTGATAGCATAAGGAGTAGGTCGACATGTGGTTCATCCCAAGAGGGTGAGCCCTAGTCCCATATCCTAACACTCAGCACGAGAGAGTGAATGGTGTAAGGCGTAGGCTGGTCTTCATGCGGCAAATGGGGTAAGTTACCCGAAAGGGAACTTATTTCCCTCTAAAGCTTAGCCTAGTCACTATTATCTTGCAAATTTCCTATCGAAAGCATGTACCCAACTATTTATCTCAACTTGTATTACGGTCACACCTCAAGAACTCTTCTCCATACTTGATTTCTTCTTTATTTTGTTGTTTTTGCTATACTTGTGAAAAAAAAACCTAAATTGTTATTTGACACTTTTGTGTCGCCCCTTTAATTTACAATTTTTTTAATCGTTAATGTCTTCAGCTGCGACTAGATAGAACTAAATTTTATTTTTATATTAATTCTCAAGACCACTACCTTGGGACACGACCCCAACCCTTGGTTGGGTTACTATACTATCACACGATCATAGACAATCGTACTGGAAATTGTGTCATTGATTACGTGAATACAGAAATTCTAAATATTAAAATGGCGCCGCTGCCGGGGAGTGGTGTTACTTGAGAATTCTTAGATTAGTAGAATTTTTGTTCTTCTTAGTTGTAGTTTACTAACCTTATTTTTAGTTTTGTTTTCTTTAAATTTGTTGGTGTAGGTAGGTTCCCCAAAGATGGACATTGGGAATGTGGGCGATTCGGCTGAGTCGAGCCAAGAAGTCAAGAGAGTCTTCGAGTTAACCGCACTTGTAACTCAGCTGAATGAGTTGGCCACCAGAATAATAGAGGTGGAAAACCAGTGCAAGAGTCCTGGGAGGTACATACCTCCTCACGAGAGGAAGCAGTCGAGAGACAGGGAGAACAATCGTGTTGAGGACACACTCGAAATCATTCTTCAAAGAGTCACCGAACATGATCGACTGTTGGAAGAGATGACGAAGAGTATTGCAGTGTTGAATCAAATGGTTGGCTCTCATTCTAGATCGATCCAACTGATCAGGACACTCCTAAATTATGTGGTGCCTCCTCTTCACTCAAAGGAACTATTGGGGTTACTTATTGACACTAGGGCCAACCCAACTATTGGGGAGTGAGTAAGGACTCGTGTCGAGCCACGACGTTAAATAAGGCGCTTCTTGGGAGGAAACCAAGTTTTTAAACGCGTGCATTTGCTTTTATAAATAATAGTGTGTTAGTGATGCATGTTTGAATAAGGAAAGTCGTGAAAAATATAGAATGGCGAGCAAATGATCAGTCGGTGGACTGCCGAACTGGTCGGCGTGCCCAACCTGATCGGCCGTTTGGCTCAACTCAAGTTTAAATTAGAGCCTGTAAAACTCGGCGACATTGAGAAGCAGTTCAGCACATCGCTGACCTGGTCGGCGATCTAGACTTAGACCGCCATCTTGATCCCAAGAAATTAACACGTTTGTAATAATTGGCGGGACAAGGGACCACTCGGCGATCGCTACTAATGTCATCGAACTAGCGCGAACTGAACGGTTTATAAAGCCCAAAGAATTCAAAAATTTGTCTTCTTCACTTTCCCTCGCTCGCAAATCTCCTAAACTCGCACTAAGGTAGAATTTTCTTCAATTTAACATTACTCTGGCATTTTAGTTTGGGCTTATGCTCAAAATTGGAACACTTTGCCGCCTAGCTTTTCAACTCGCATTTAATCAACATTGAAGGTTGGTTTCCTTTTCCAATATTTACAGTCAAATTTTTTGTTCTCATTTGCAGTAATTGTCTCTTAGTGATGCGTGCTAGGCCTCTCTGATAGGATTAGAATGATAGCATGCTTATTTAATTCGAAGCACTTTCCTGTGTTGACTGATTGTCGAATGCTCGTAATCTATGTGCTTTATATTGAGTTGGGTTGTGATCTCATGTTGTTTTTAGTTGATTGGGTGAAGCCTGAGTATCCCATGTTTGTGCTAAATATCGAAAAATTTCTCAATGATAGAGAGGGTGACACCACTCTTAAGAGTACATATCGTCAAATAGCCAAATGCGGCAAGTCCGAGAGAAATCTGAGTATTCTGGGATAATAGGTAATATGGGTCTCATTTGAATTTCGTTAGTGCATGCTTTAATTTGGCTTTCGGGGTTTGTGGGATTGAATTTGAGAGGATGGATTGAAATTGGGCACGTTGAACCATTCAGCGAGCTGAGTCGAGCTCGCCGAGTCATTCAGCGTTTCGTCCAATGTCTCCATCTCGCCCTTAATATCATGTCAAGTTGAATAAAACTGTGACTTTCGGCGAAAAGCCATAGGTCGCCGAGCACACTCGGTGACTCGTCGAAAGTACTCTTGACCGCCTTTTGTGTGCTACCCCTTACACCCATTTGCATTGTACCTTTAGGTGGACAAACCCTTGCTCGCCAAAAGTATTCAGTGAATTGCCAAAAGGAATTTCCTATCGCCGACTTGCCTTAATTGTTTAGCCAACCTCATCAGCGAGCCAGACTTAGCTCGCCAAAGTGGTTCGGTGACTCGCCGACTGGATCGATGAGTTTTTCTGCAACAAGATTTGTTGTGCTAGAGCATGATTGTGTTTTCTTAACTTCTCTCCATTTTTTTGCAGATATGGTTCGCAACAACTTAACTAGGCAACCATAAAAAAAGACTAAAGGCATTACAATCAACGAAGGAGGATCAAATCCTCCAAAGAGGAGAAGGGGTAACCTTCAGCTGGGAGACAAAGGCAAGAGAAAGAAACATATAGCTAAAAAAGTAGTAGCTATTGGGCCAAATTTTGATGAACCAGAGGATGAACAACCTCTAATTAACAGAAGGGATGCACTCTGAACCATATCTCAGCACACAGTTGCCAGTACTCCCTCAACTGTCACTCCTCTAACTACATACTCAATGCCAACTCCAGCACCACCTCCAGTAGCCCCTGCACTCCCCGTAGCTCCACCTCCACCCAGATTGCTTAACAGATTAAAAAGTGATGGCCTAAGAACCACTCTAGAAGAAAAGTTACTATCCACGGAGGGTTTGGGAGGAAAGCACGATGAGGTGCTTGACACACTCATATATTATGAGTTGGAGTAGTTCACTAGGCCACAAGGTCCTTACATCCCTTCCTGGGTCCGGGAATTCTACGTAGCCTATGGAGAGTTGGTCTTAAAGAATAAGAAAAAGTCTAGTGTAGTACGACCGGTGAAGTCGGTTATGGTTAGAGGCAAAGAGGTGGAGTGTCACAGCGAGCACATTAACATTGTATTAGGTCGGCCTCTGCACTCGGTACTGCCCTACCAAGGTTTGCCTATTGTTCCATCCCATGATGACTTAAAGGGATGGTTTGCTCCGATGATCTCTAACACCACTCCGAGGTGGATGGTGGTAGGAACTCCGATTGAAAAGAGGGATATGAACATTGCCTCCCGGTACTGGTTTGGCTTCATCAGCAGCACTATCATGCCATCCCAGAATGAGTCCATCCTGTGTCACCCTAAGGCGGCTTGCCTTGGTTCTATCATGGCTATGAGGCGGATCGACTTGGGACTGCTAGTTTCACAGGAAATGGCTATGAGACCCAAACAGACACAGACGTCTCTACCTTTTTTCTGTTTTGATCACTGAGTTATGTCGGCGTGCCGGAGTACCCCCGGATCCTGATAGCGATATAGAAGTCACCCCATCTTCCTCCACTGATATTCGGCGTATAGAGGCCGAGTTCACGCTAGATGAGACTGAGGGGAGGAGAGCAGCTCCAACAGACACTTCTCTAGAGGTCGATGTTGACTCATTACCAGCAGAATAACCTTCGTCTACTCCGACCTCAAAGTCTTTAGTTATATCCGCACCTTTTTCTCAAACCCCAGGTGCCTCCTCTTCCTCTCAGCTTACCAGGGTCACTTATGCCATGATCCTGAAGATGGGGCGGCTAGCCTATTCAGCAGACGTGAGAGCGACACGATTGGAGAGATCCATCACAGGGATGATTGACAGTGTCATCTTTACTGCATTGACCCCTCTTAGGACTATGATTGATGATCTTACTGCTAGAGTGACTTCTTGCGAGAACAAATAGGGGGAGACACCCGAGGTTTCAGCATTAAAAGCTGAAATAGTAAAGCTGAAGAAGGATGTAGCATATTTGAAGACTACCGACCTCACTGTACTGATACAGATAGTAGATGATGAGGATGGTCCTGAGACGTCAGGGATTCCTCCAGCTACTACCGGAGATGTACAAAGGGATGATGCAGGGTATGCAGAGTTAGATACAGAGACTGATGAGGAGTTGATATCTGTGAATGCTGAAGAGACACATGAGAGCAGAGAGGAGGGAATATTTAGAGACTTGCCAGATCTTATAGGAGCGGTTGTGCAGTCGATGATCCAAACATCATCGACTGAGACGTCCACAATAGCTCCTAGTGGATCTGGCATTGCTATTCTGTCTGAGGCTACTCCGGGAACTGATGCCCATGCACAAACTGCTACACCAGCCACTGAGACTCTGACAGGGAGAGAAACTTCATAGACATGACCTTTCCTTACCTCCCTCTCTGTCTTATTATACTTTTACTTTTGAATACTCTTATTTGCATTTGAGGACAAATACTTTTTATTTGTGGTGGGTGAGGCCCACCTTGTCTGCTTGTTTTGGATATTCATGTTTTTTATATTTGGGTTGTTCTGTTTTTAATTCTGTTTGCTTTTCGTGGATGTTTGAGCTCATGGCTCCTCTTTTTTATCTTAACTTTCTTAGTTTTGACCTTTTCGGAAAAAAATTGTTTTTCGAAAATTTTCGCCACCGCTTGTGTTGAAAGTGGCTGCTTTTTTGCAAAATTTAAGTCTCAGTTCCGATCAATACTGATGACTTGAATAGTGCTCTCAATTGAACGAACATGAATGTGCGGCTATGACGAGACCAAATGAAGTTGCTTAGACAATATTTGAACTCTTTGCATCTTGTTGTGATTAGTGATACGCTCAAATTACGCCTCCTTAAAGAAGCATAAGTGATCGTTATCAAGTAAAGAACCCAACTTGTAGGTTGGGGTCGATCCCACGAGGAAAATGGTTTAGACTTAACTTTAACCAACAATTATATTC
>JAJOOO010002879.1:0-62088 GCA_029582685.1 Solanum piurae | reverse complement strand
CATTTAAAGTCTAGCCTACCCACTAAGATTCAGCATCTGTTAGTAAATTCTAATCACCCATATAGCAAAATTAGCATCTAATCGATCACATCCCCGAGATTCCTCTCTACTCAATTACTCCCATGTTTTTATGGTTGTTAATTGTCGCTCTAACCCCCCCCCCCCATTTGACACTAGTTGTCAACCCCTTCAATTTTACTTTACTAGTTTCGATAATGTTTACTTCTACAAACGACTAGAACACACTCTTACTTCATAATTGAATTTCATTCTGTATCACTCCCTATGGGATCGACCCCAACTCTTCATTGGGTTTATACTGGATTGTGACCGCCTACACTTAGAATTGGATGAAGTGTAGTTGAGCGTTATCAAAAATAGCGCCGCTGCCGGGCAGTGGTGTTTAGAATTATCTTATTGAAGTTTGGTTGTGATCTTATTGTGCTGTAGTTGAACCCAATTTAATTTTGGTTGTTATTTGTTGTCTTTGAACAGGTGATGAAATGAGTGTCAACGGAACTAATGCCAACCAGCTTGGATATAATGTTGACATCGGCAACTTGAACGATGTAAATGAAGTATAACTAGGTGGTGTAGGTGCTATCTGGTTACCTCCTGTCGTGGGAAATGCAGTTTTTCACATAACTAGCACAATTTTGCAACTGCTGCCAATGAAGGGTTCATTCGGAGGGTTGGCTCATGAGTATCCTCATGACCACATCCAGAATTTTGTGGACATATGTGGTCAATTTTATTTCAAGAACATCTCCCAAGAGTCAGTCTGACTCTGATTGTTCAATTTTTCTCTGATGGGAGAGGCTACTAAGTGGTTGACTGACCTACCAAGGGACTCAATTACCTCTTGGAACGAACTTACCGAGGCATTCTACATAAGATTTTTCCCTCCTTCAAGGATGATGGCATTGAGAGATAATATTTAGAGCTTTAAAAGATTGGATGGTGAACCAATTCACGAGACATGGTTATGTTTCCAGAAGTTTCTACTCCAATGTCCAATTCATGGACTCCCGAACAACGTGTTGCTATAACATTTCTATCGGAGTCCAGATTCAGTCAACAAAGGTGTGGCGGATAAACTGGTCCAATGAAGAATTATGCAGCAACCTTTCGAAATAACATCTACTCTCCTTGATGGAATGACAAAGATCAACCGTGCTTGGTACACTAGGGAAGATCAAGTGTCTCATTTGACCTTTACGATGACAAAGGAACAAATTGAAAAGGACCAAGAGCGGGATCAAAACATGGCCAAGATGATGACCAAAATGGATTTGTTGTCAAAACATGTCATGGGTAGTGGATCTAAAGATGTGAATGTGATTGGTGTTAGTGGGGGTAAACCCCAATGATGCACACTTTGAGGCTTTGTATGATGAGGAAGTGCATTTTCTGGAAAAATCAAGGAGGACGTTTCCGTCTGAACTATCCAAGGCCGGGTGGGAACCAAGGTTCGAATAGAGAGCATGATGAAGGTAGGAGAGACCGTAACAGGGAATGGCGTAATCATGGAACCAATTGGAAGGACTGGGATGGCGACAAGCATCGCTTTGTACCCCTACATGAGCGTCAAAGGACAAAAGTGCAAAGAGATGAACCTGAAAATTTTTGCACGAAGGATATGCTAGCACGTATTCTCAACAAAGTGGAAGGGTCGAACAAGGTACTAAAAGAAATGAAATATGACTTCTCATCTTTGAACCAGACAGTTACTACCCACTCGGTATCCATTAAGCAGCTGGAAACGCAGATGGGCCAAATCTCATCCCATTTAAATCTGAGGCAAAAAGGGGGACTACCAAGTGATACCTTGGTTAACCCAAAGAATGAATCTTACTTGAGTATCCTCGTCGTGCCACAACATTAAATAAGACACTTCTTAGGAGGCAACCCAATTTTTTTAGCTTTTAATAGTGTGTTTGAATAACGGCTGTTGAATGTGCAGGTTGAAAATTTGAAATTTAGGGGAGAGGAGCAATTAGGCAATCCCAGTGACCAGTCGGAGTCTCACCAAACAGGTCGGCGAGCCCATTTTGGATCGTTGTTAGGACCATCTAGTAAACTAGAGGTTCTGCAAAACTCGGCGGACAAAGGATCCATTCGACGCATCACTGAATGGTCGGTGACATAAGTGACCATCACCGACTAGCTCACGAACTAAAGGGTCATGAAGGGCTGAACCATTTTTTAAATTCAAAAACCTCCCTCATTTCATATTTTCCAACGTTTACACTTTCATAACCGCAATTTATATTTCCGTACTTGTTCTTCTTGCCTTTTTAGTGTGGGATCATTTGCTCGGGGGTGGACTTTAGTGCATTTTGCTTTGATTTCTTTATCCTAGCACTCTCCTACTCGATATCAAGGTTGGTTATCCGAACCCCGCCTTTAAATTTTGGTAATTTCAAATAAATGATTGTTGACTTATCATTGTAATTGCGTAAGATTAATTGTTTGAATGTTTTTTGGTAATGTATGCCTTTGTCTTGCCTCTTTTAACCTTTAAGTGTGAAATCACGTGTGTTTGCATGATAAAATTATGGATGTGTGTGTTGATTGTTTGTCGGGTCTACTGTGGGTGAAGTCTAAGTAACCCATATTGCTTCGATTTACTGATTTTGCCCAATGATAGAGGGAGTGACGTCATTCTTAACAACAAAAGATGTTGATTGATCAATTTTGGACAAATTGGGGGAAGTCTGAATACCTTGAGGTCATTAATGTATTGGGTATGGGTTTAATTGCGTTGAATAGGAGCTTAATTTTGTTCTTGTCGGCTGCGGGTTAGAAATTGAACGTCGGGGTCAAAATATAACACGTTGGACTGTTCGACGAGCTGGGTCGAGCTTGCCCAGTGGTTCAGCAGTTCACCTAATGACCCACTGATCACCTTTTTATCTTTCAAAATCATGGAATTTATTTTGTAACATTTGGCGATATGCTTGAGCTCGTCGAGTTCACTCGGCGACTCGCCGAACGCCTCTTCAAATTGACCTTCTGCACCTAACTCTTTAGAAAATATTTTGTAACATTCGGCGATCTACTGCTAGTTCGCCGAATGGTGTTGGCGATTCGCCGAAAGGCCCTGGACATCGCTGATCGGTGATGAATTTTGAAAATTTTTGTTGTGAAACATTCGGTGAGCTTTCGTGCAATTATTCAACTATGACATTTTTTGAACTAAGTCTAACGTATTAAACTATGTTTTGCAGGTATGGCAAGATCAACAGACCTTGGAAGAAATACACCGCACCAAAACTGTGCATGGAGCATTGTGATTAATGAGGAGGTTGCACCCTCCCGGAATACACTAAAAAAACTTCCTCCCAAAGGGGGGAAGGGCAAGAATAAAGAGCCAGCAGCACCCACACCAGTGGAGGAGAGCTCTGACAGTATGGGGATCTATGCCACTCACCTCATCACATCCGAGTCTGATGGTGAGGGCAACTAAGGAAATAGATCTACGGTCTCCACTTCTTAGCCGCAAGACGATTAGATTCTCCAGACTAGGAGGGCGGAGCTACACTCTAAACCTATACATGATCCATCCAGGATCCTAGTGCCACCTACTCCTCATCTAACTCCAGCTCTAATTTTTATGCAAGTTCCTCTGGTGCCACCAGTTAAGGCACCCCCACCTCGATCATTAAATAAAATGAACGCCGAGGGATTCAGGACCATATTAGAGGAGAAACGGTTGTCTACAGATGGTGTTGTATACTGGTACACACAGGTGTTGAACACTATCAAGTTCCACAAGTTCGAGATATTTACAAAGCCGTGAGGCTCCTATATTCCTAGTTGGGTCCGAGAATTCTACGCAGAATATGGAAAGTTGGTATTAAAAGGGAAGAAGAAGGCTAGTTCGTTCAAGCCAGTTGATCATGTATTGGTGTGGGACCGGAAGGTGAAATGCAGCAACATCGACATTAATAAGGTGGTTGGTTGTACAATGAATATTATCTACTTCCTGGAGGGGAAGATTCAGAAGAAGACCCTAGATAATTTGAAGGGTTGGTTAGCACCATTGATTTCAAACACCACACTGCAGTGGATTGATGTTGGTGTCTCGATAGAGAAGAACGAGCTAAACGTGACCGCTCGATACTGCTTTTGGGTTCATCAGCAGTACTTTGATGCCATCCTAGAATGAATCTATTCTCAGGCATTTGAAGGCGGCCTTATTGGGTTGTATCATGAATTGGGAGCGACTTAATCTCTATTTTATCATTGAGTAGGAGATGGCCATGAGGGACAAATAGAGTTAGACCTCTCTCCCATTTCCAGTCATTATTACAGAGTTGTACAGGCGTGCCCGGGTACCGTTGATTGCAAAGAAGGATGTGGAGGTGACCCCCATCTCCTCTACAGACATCTGGCGGATAGAGGTCGAGTACACGAGGGATGAAGCTGAGAGGAGGACAGTTGCACCGATGTATACTTCCCCGGTAGTTGATGTGGATATGTTGCCAACAGAGGCAATTCTTCCTACTCAAGCCAGTGAGACTACAAGTATGCCTAGTACTTCCATTTCTTCCCCTTGTGGTTCTACTATTACTCCCCTCCTACTGCTCCTACAACTCCTACTGCTTCTTCTTCTAGACTCTCGATTACCCATGCTATATTATATAAGATGGGCCACCTAGCCTAGTCTCCCGATATCCATTCCTCCAGGGTAGAGTTTGTTGTGCCTGGATTTATTGAGAGGTAAATTATTGCTTTCCTACCCCCGATTAGGGCTGAGTTGAGAGAGCATCGGCAGTTGATCGATGCCCATGGACTGGCACTACATGCCCACACTATGAGAGTGGAGGCTTGTGAGTTGGGACATGGTACCTCCGAGGATGTGACGGCCTTGAAGGACACTATTGTTGGGCTACGGCGAGATGTGGATGAGCTGACATCCACCGATCTATCGATGCTATTTGGTACTGTGGACCTCCCTGAGATTCCAAGCGCAAACTTCCCGGCCAGTTCTGAGATTCCTCCGGCTACTACAACCGGAGATGTTGCAAGGGATGATGCGGATGCTTAGTCCTAGGCTGAGACCGATGGGGAGGAGCTTGGTGTTCGAGAGGCAATGGTTTATGATGATCTGGAGGACCTCGAGGAGGCCATGGTACAGACAGTTGTAGAGGCATCTTTAAGGGATATGTCGATGGTTTGCTCTAGTGGAGCCAAGGATGATGTTGCACCGGGCATTGATGCCCAGACTAAGGGAGTCACAAACATGCATATTTAACCTCAGGTCTTGCCTGAAGCGGGGATTTTGACTCTCTTTCAGTTTCTTTTTTAGACATTTTTCTTATTTTTGCATTTTAGGACAATTGCTTATTTTGTTTGGTGGGGTGAGGTACATTTGTACCTACCTCTTTGGGATGTTTTATAGATATTATTGTGGTTTTTTTATTTTTTTGAATGTTTGATCTTGATTTTGTTGGTATATATTCATTTATTATCCATCGGTGTTGCGTTAATTTTGAACCATTGGTTTTAATGTTAATGTTGATTTTGACCCGAATTAAAATTGTTGCCACCCCTTGATGCTTGTAAATGTGGTTGTTCTCTTGCCAATTTTAGTATCGGTTGTGATCTATACCGATGACTTGAATAGTGCTCTTAATGGAAAAATATGTGTGTTTGATTCCGATGAGGCAAATTTAAGTTGCATAAGTCATATGTGAACTCTTACCATCTCATTGTGACTGGCCGGTTATTGAAATGAATCTTGTGATGATCATTGCATGCTTGCTAAAATTGTAGTGTCTTTTTTTATGATTGTGTTGAATGTCATTTGTGGTGAGGTTGTCTTGAAATGTGTGTTGGATAATACCTAAAACTTGCCCCATTTGTCCAATTGGCTAATGTAGGCGAATGATAGTGTGAACCTTGTTTGGTACTTTTATACCTCTTTGTGACAACCTTCTGAGAGTGTGAACCTTGTTTGGCACCGTTTGAGCCTATCCTTTTATTTGGATGAACCTTGAACACATTTGACCTCTTCCTTTCCAACCTAAAACCTTCATGGAGCATTGGTTATTTTGAATAGCCAGTGATATGAAAAAGGAGGAAAATCAAGAAATTTGAGAAATTCACCCTTGAAGGATTTGTTGATAAAGATGCAACCCCTCCATGTAAAAAAGAGAGAAGAGTTAAAGAAGAAAAAGATTTAAAAATAAAAGAAGTGTTGAAATAAAGTTGGTACATTGGGGAAAATAAATGGGGTATCCAATGAGTCATGCTTAAAAGAACATAGGGTGGATTTTGAAAATCAAAAAGTGTAGAAGAGGAGGATTAAAAGTGAAATGTAGGCCATGCTTCATGAAGGTATAAGTCACTAAGACAAAATGATCAAACCTTTACCCTCATCCATGTTACAAGCCTTGAAAGACCTTTGTGATCTTGATTGATCTTAGTATCATGTTGATTGGAAAATATGGGCAATCCTATGGGGAAAAATCATTCATTTGTTTGTCTTTGAAAGAGTGAGAGTTTCTTTTGATTCTTACATTCTGAAAACTTGATGATCTTTGTGTGAGTATGGAATCATTCTTGTTGTGAGGGGATTCAAATGCTTTTGTTGAGCTTAAACTTGCATTTGAAGATATCATTGTGAACTTGAATTCTATTTGATAATGGCTAGTCACATTTTGGAACTTGAGTTACTATTGTATTTCTAAATACACAGAGTTGTTATCTATGTTTTAAAAGCTTTTCTTTATATTTCTTTTATTTTATTGCTTTATATTGAAATGAGTTAAGTTGAGTTGAGTTGAGCCCATGTATGTTCTTTTAGTTCCTTTCAAGCTTATGTCTTGTTTTACAATTCCCCTCATATGCTCGTACATTCAATGTACTTATGCCAGTTGGCCTACATCGTATTATGATGCAGATTCAGGTAATCAGGATCAACATCCAGCGCATTGTTGATCCAGTTGAGCTTCAGAGTTATTGGTGAGCGTCCTTGCTTCCGGAGGATCCCCTTTTTCATTACTTTATCATTTTAGTTCATTAGGATATTAGGGGTCTTATCCCGATATCCATCTCAGTTTTAGAGGCTTTATAGATAGACAATCAGTTAGTCATTTGTCTTTACCTTGTTATTGGCTTATGTTCAGATTTGAATTTCCACTTTGGCCAAGTTAAATGTTTATTTCTAAAACATTATGATTTTAGTTCGAGACAGTTGATTATCTTGCATTTGAGTTCTTTTCTTAATGCTTAAAGTCTTCCGCTGAGTAAGTAAGCCAGACCAAGGGTTCTCTTGGGGCCAGTAATGGTTCTCTAGTGCCAGTCCCGCCCAGGATGTAGGCTCGGGGCGTGACAAACTTGGTATCAGAGCACATAGTTCAAGAGTCCGATGGAGTCTATGAAGTCGTGTCTGTAGAGTCCTAGTTATCGGTGTGAAGCGCGCCACATCTATAATTAGAAGGATGCAACACTAAGGAATTATCTCACTTCTTTCATAATCATGTTGTGCGATAAAGTGTATCTCTATAAAAGTTTCTTTCCAACTCGTGCTTGTGCATATATTTCAGATCATGCCTCCACGAAGAGCTGTCAGAGGTCGTTCGGCTAGAAGAAAAATTGAACCACAGGAACAAGGGGTACCTAATGCACCAGAAGTGCAACCCCAAGGAGAGGTCACCAATGCTGAATTCCGTGAAGCTATCCGGATATTAAGTCAAGCTATGACCAATTAAGTTGAACAAAGAGAGAATCGACAGGAAGTGGCTGATACTTCAAAGATCCGTGAGTTCTTAAGGATGAATCCTCCAAGATTCACAGGTTCAAGAGTCATTGAGGACCCAAAAAACTTTGTTGAGGAGCTTCCGAAGGTTTTTGAGATAATGCATGTTGCCGATGCTAAGAGAGTAGAACTAGATGCATATCAACTAAAGGGTGTCACTAGAATCTCGTTCGACCAATGGAAAAAGAATAGGGCTGAGGATGCTCCAATAGTGAGTTGGGTTGTGTTTGAGATTGCTTTCATGTGGAGTTTCTTTCCCCGTGAGTTGCGAAAGGCAAAGATAAGAGAGTTTCTCACCCTTAAGCAGGAGTCTATGAGTGTTCATGAGTACAATCTGAAGGTCACGCAACTTTCCCACTATGCTCCGGAGATGGTTGCTGACATAAGGAGTATGATGAATTTATTCGTTACTAGGTTGTCTCGTCTTTCAAGTAAGGAAAGTAAGGCAGCCACGCTATTAGGTGACATGGGCATAGCAAGGCTGATAATCCATGTGCAAAAATTTGAGGAGGACAAGATGAGGGATAGGGAAGGTTTAAGAACAAGAGAGTTAAGACATCAGAGAATGAATCCGGGCAGCAAAAGAGTAATGTGAACCGGTCTTCTTTCCAACTTAAGCAGAAGGGACCTGCCCTATCATCTGCTAGTGCACCTGCACCAAGGGAACAAAGGTGAGTACAATAGTCAGAATTTCAGAGCTAAACCTGCCTATTCTTAAGGTAGTATGGAACAAGGGGGTAGTAAGCCTCCTGCATGTGCTAAGTGTGGTAGGAACCACTCAGGGATGTATCGTGATGGATCCACTGGTTGTTTCAAGTGTGGTTAGAACGGTCATTTTATGAGAGAGTGTCCTGAGAACAGGCAAGGTAATGGTAATGGGGGAAATAAAGCTCAATCTTCTTCAGTTTCTCCACCAGACAACACTGCATCTAGAGGAGCTACTTTAGGGGCATGTGGAGGAGGAAACCGTCTTTATGCTATTTCTAGTCGCCAAGAGCAAGATGATTCTCTAGATGTTGTCACTGGTATGATCCAAGTCTTTAACTTTAATGTTTACGCTTTGCTAGATCCTGGAGCGAGTTTATCTTTTGTAACTCCATATGTTGCGATGAATTTTGATGTTCTTCCTGAGCAACTTCTTGAGCCCTTCAGTGCTTTTACACCTGTTGGTGAGTCTATTCTAGCTGAGAGAGTCTATTGTGATTGTAAAATTTCCGCCAATCACAAGAGTACCATGGTTGACTTAGTTGAGTTAGATATGGTAAATTCTGATGTCATTTTATGTATGGACTGGCTTCATGCCTATTATGCTTCAATATATTGTAGAACTCGAGTAGTCAAGTTCCAGTTTCCCAGTGAACCAGTTATAGAGTGGAAGAGCAGTTCAACAATGCCTAAGGGTCATTTTATTTTGTACCTTAAGGCAAGAAAGTTAGTTTCCAAGAGTGTCTATCAATTATTCTGAGTTAATGACTCTAGTGTTGAGATACCTCATATTCAATCAGTTCCTGTAGTAAAAGAGTTTCCACAAGTCTTTCCAGATGATCTTCCCGGAGTTCCTCCTGAGAGAGAAATAGACTTCAGTATAGATATTCTTCCCGATACTCGTCCTATATCTATTCCGCCATATAGGATGGCACCAACAGAGTGAAAAGAGTTAAAAGAGTAGTTGAAAGATCTCCTTGAGAAGGGTTTTATTCGACCAAGTGTCTCACCTTGGGGCACTCTGGGCTTGTTTGTGAGGAAGAAAGATGGTTCCCTTAGGATGTGTATAGATTACCGTCAGTTGAACAAGGTTACCATCAAGAATAAGTATCCTTTTCTAAGAATTGATGATATTTTCGATGAAATTCAGGGTGCTACTAGTTTCTCTAAGATAGACCTCAAATCTGGCTACTATCAGTTAAGAGTAAGGGAATGTGATATTTCGAAGACAACTTTCAAGACCCGTTATGATCATTATTAATTTCTGGTCATGTCGTTCGGTTTTGAAGCCTTATTTAGATAGATTTGTTATCGTATTCATTGATGACATATTAATCTATTCAAGGAATGAGGAAGATCATGCTAGTCACCTCAGAATAGTTCTCCAAGATTCAAAGGATAAGGAGTTATATTCTAAGCTTTCTAAATGTGAATTTTGGTTTAAGTCTGTGGCATTCTTAGGCCATATTGTTTCCGGTGATGGAATTAGAGTTGATACTCAGAAAATAGAGGCAGTGTAAAATTTTCCTAGACCCACATATCCAACTGATATTAGGAGTTTCTTGGGGTTGGCTGGATATTATAGAAGGTTCGTCGAGGGATTTTCATCTTTTTCATCTCCTTTGACTAAGTTAACTCAGAAAACAGTTAAGTTTCAATGGTCTGAAGCTTGTGAGAAAAGCTTTTAGGAATTGAGAAAGAGGTTGACTACTGCCTCAGTATTGACCTTACCAGAAGGCACGCAAGGCTTTGTTGTTTATTGTGATGCGTCAAGAGTTGGTTTGGGTTGTGTATTGATGCAGAATTGCAGGGTTATAACTTATGCCTCTAGACAGTTGAAAGTTCACAAGAAGAATTACCCAACCCATGATCTAGAGTTGGTTGCCGTAGTATTTGCTTTGAAAATATGGCGTCACTATCTTTATGGTGTTCATGTAGATGTGTTCACCAATCATAAGAATCTTCAGTATGTGTTTAGTAAGCAAGAGCTTAATCTCTGACAAAGAAGGTGGTTAGACCTACTCAAGAATTATGACATGAGTATTCTTTATCACCCAGGTAAGGCTAATGTTCTTGCTGATGCCTTGAGCAGATTGTCTATGGGTAGTACCACCCATTTTGAGGAAGATAAGAAAGAGATATCGAGATATGTGCATAGACTTGCACGAGGAGTTCGACTAATGGATTCCATTTGGGTGTTTGAGCTAGATGTTAGATGTTACATCCTAGCCTACTAAGAGTAGTCTCATTCAAGGAAGAATGTTTCCAAGAGGGAGATATTGTAACACCCCACTACTAGAAAGACTTAGAATTAGAAAGAGTCCTTTTTGGAAAGAATAAAAATATGGAAATTCGACAAAAAATACGTTAAGTATGAGTTTTGGGTCAACTTCAAACAACTATAACTCCTAGATCATGATGATTTAGGTGTGCTACAAGATACCGTCAGAAATATATTTGAATTATATTTCCAACTCTACCAAGTTTGCACGATTTCGAGTTTGTATGAGGGAGGTATGTTTATTTGAAGTCGGGTTATCTAGATAAGGAAAGTCCAAAGCAGATTTTAGAAGGGTACTTTGGTCTTTTCACTACCCTATTAATTAATTTTGTTTTTGGTAATTAAGTTGGGGTCTAGACTGAATTGGTTCAGTTTATTCTTCATAAAAAAGAGTTAGGGTTTTGAGAGACGAGAAAAGAAAAGGAGAAAAGAGGAGAAGAAGCAAGGATTCACCGATTTCTTGAGGAATTGAGTGTGGGTTTCGCCAAGGATTAAATCCTACGAGGTATGTGAGTTCACATAGTGTTGGGTTCATTCACCCACGCGCCAAACATATTTATTTCAGTATGATTTTCGTCCTAAAAGATTGAGACTTTGATGTTCTTGAGTTGTAGTCTTTAATTGCTTTCGTTCTTAAATTTGGGATGAGATTGAGGAGTTCTTGAGAGTTTAAGGTTGATTTTAGAGTTGTGTTTGATTAGATTCTTGTGTACATATGCTGGGTATCTAAATATAAAGAGGAATTGAGAAAAAGAATCAAATTTAGGCTAATTGGGGTTAGAAAATGAAGAATGAACAAGTCGGGCAAATCTGGGTACCAGGTCCGTGACGTGGACCTGTTCCTCAGGATTGACTTTGTGTCACAGAGTGGTCACAGACCGTTCTGCCGCAAAAATTATTTTGCGACCAAATAATTAACTGCATCTCCGCGTCACAGACTTGCTTCTAGACAATGATTCCTTGATCTTTTCTCATGGGTAACTATCTAAAAAAACTCCTAAACATCATGAAATATTTCCTATCACAAATCACAATCCTTGAATCCATAATTCAATTCAAGGATAAGTTAAGAGTCAAGTAAAGAGAAGTTAAGAGCCAAGTCAAGAGAAGTTCATAGAGTCTTCCAAAAGTCTTTTATAATTGTTTTAACTTTCTTTTAAGACTTAAGTTTTGAGTTTAGTAAAGAGTAAAGATTGAAGTTTAATTTCTTCAAAAGAGTATATGGGGACTATGTATTCCCAAAGATTTTAAAATGTTTTCACATTTAAATAAGAAAGGAAACTGAGATTTTTAAAGAGCCTTTGCGCTAGTTTTCAGAAAAAAGTAAATGCTTTCACAATTAAGCAAGAGGGGAAACTTTGATTTCCAAGATAGACTTTGAGCTAAGTTTTGAGCAATTATCTCATACCACAGAAACAAGTGTATTTTTAAACTTAAGAGCTAGTATTATATTTTGCGAGTAGTATTGAGCACCGATATGGGGGAGAGTTCAGACAACCCCCAGCCTCCATAAACCATATAGCCATCATGGGTAGAAAAGGTTCATACTTTTTAGATGATTCCTTAGTGCTTTTTAGCATACACTAGTGGATCCACTTAGTAATCAGGTTCTATACCCTTGGCAAGGTATAGGATAGCCTTGGCCGCATGAGGCAAAACGTTGTATCATCACAATAGCTCTTAAGTGATGGTTGTCGGTTAGAGAAACTCCCACATAAGTATTTTATATTGTTATATACACAGAGTTACTTGTATTTTAATATACATCCATAGTTTATACTGTATCTTTTCATACACACAGAGTTACTATTGTATTTCTAAATACACAGAGTTGTTATCCATGTTTTAAAAGCTTTTCTTTATATTGCATTTATTTTATTGCTTTATATTGAAATGAGTTAAGTCTAGTTGAGTTGAGCCTAGGTATGTTTTTTCAGTTTCTTTCAAACGTATGTCTAGTTTTAGAATTCCCCTCGCATGCTCGTACATTCAATGTACTGATGCCAGTTGGCCTGCATCTTATTATGATGCAGATTCAGGTAATGAGGATCAACATCCAGCGCATCATTGATCCAGTTGAGATTCAGAGTTGTTGGTGAGCCTCCTTGCTTCCGAGGATCCTTTTTTTCATTACTTTATCATTTTAGTTCATTAGGATGTTGGGGGTGTTGTCCCGACATCCATCTTAGTTTTAGAGGCTTCGTAGATAGACAATCAGTTAGTCATTTGTCTTTACCTTGTTAGTGGCTTATGTTCAGATTTGAGTTTCCACTTTGGCCAAGTAAAATGTTTAGTTCTAAAACATTATGAGTTTAGTTCGAGACAATTGATTATCTTGCATTTGAGTTCTTTTCTTAATGCTTTAAGACTTCCGCTGAGTAAGTAAGCCAGGCCAAGGGTTCGATTGGGGCCAATAATAGTTCTCAAGTGCCAGTCCTTCCCAGGGTGTAGGCTCGGGGTGTGACAGAATACCCTCACAAGCAGGCAGTAATTGGGCACAATAACATGTAAAGGTTGTGTAGCATCAGGTGGAGGTTGTAATGGAAGAAGACGCCCACATGGTGGGTGAGAGGGTATCCAAGGAGGTCATGGGAACCAAGGAAATGGTAACATGGGTAGAGGAGTGTTGCAACCTATAGTGGTTGCCCAGAAAAGTGATAAAGCTCAGTGTCACGCCTTCCTAAGAAGGTCAGAGGTTAAGGCATCAGACACCATGATAACATGTACTATTCTCGTATGTGATCGGATGGCTTCTGACTTATTTAATCTGAAATCTATTTATTCATTCGTATCTGTAAAATTTGCCTTGTGATTTGACTTGATTTATGATAAATTTAATTCCCCAATTCATGTTTCTACCCTAATTGGTAGTAACCAATGTGTACCGTTCTTTCTCTATGATGTTTATGGATATTCAGACTTGGATAGATTTGTTTGTTTTGGACATGCTAGACTTCGATGTGATCCGGGGTATGACTTGGTTGTCGCCTTATTATGTTGTGCTGAATTGTCATGCTAAGATAGTAACTCTAAGAATTCTAGGTAGGGATAGATTAGAGTGGGAGCGTATGTACAGCCTTAAGCCGACAAATATCAGATCTTTTATTTGGGCTAGACGGCTAGTAGGGAAGGATTAATTTGCCTACTTAGCTCACCTTTGAAATGTTAGTCAGAGTCCCCTTCTTTTGAGTCAATCCCAATAGTTTTAGAATTTCAGGAGGTATTTCTTACGATTTACCTGATATGCCTCCAAAAAGACATATTTAATTTTATATAGATTTGGAGTCAGACACTGAGTGAAAGTGGGAAAGGATAATCATAAACTTCAAGGTAGGTCTTCCCAAGACTTTGGGGAAGTATTAGACAGGTTGACTAAATCAACCCACTTCATTCCGGTCAGAGTGGATTACAACTCCCTATAGTTAACTAATATTTATGTCAAAGAAATAGTAAGGTTGCACGGGGTGCCCCTTTCTATCATTTCATAAAGAGGCACAATTTATTTCTAGATTCTGAGGAAAGTTGCATGAAGAGTTAGGCACTCAACTCACTTTCAGCGCACCATTTTATCCACAAGCAATGGTCACTCAGAACGGATGATTCAGGTGTTGGAGGACATGTTAAGGGCATTGTGATTGACTTTGGGGTCATTGGTATTAGTTCTTACCATTGTGTGAGTTGATATGCCCAAATTACACCTTCCTAAAGAAGTATAAGCGGTCGTTTTCAAATAAAGAACATAACTGAGGTTATGGTCGATCCCACAAGGAATATGGTCTAGACTTGGGCTAATTTATTGTTGATTGTACTTTTAGTTGGCTTATTTCAGTAAAAGGGGGGATTTTTAACACAATATTGATTGATTTGTAGTAACAATTAACAAGTAACAAGTAATAGGATTCACAGTTTGTATTATCAATATGAGATGAAACTAGGGCATATGTGTTTCCCACAAGTTCTTAACGCATTAATCCTAATAATAATAACTTTTTCCTAGTGTTAACATGCAAGGTTGGTAAGTTAGGTCTCTCCTAAGTGATTGGTCGTCCAAGTAGGGATATTCACCACACAACTTGGTCGGTCTACGGGTGTATGCTTTACTAACCCTTACCGTTAACCCCAGATTAGACCTCGCGTATTTGGGTCAGGTTATTAGATAGTGGATTATCATTCTAAATCTCCGTTGTTTAACGTCTTTCTCATTCGTTACTTCCTTGTTCAGAAAAGCAGGAATGAGGTGAGTTCTAACATTGTGCATCGTTAAAAAGTATTCAAAACATAGAGATTAACCAAACATACATAAACACTATTCGAGCATTACTTAGTTATGAATTTTACGTTGTTAATTACTCATGGTTCCCACAACCCTAGTTGCGGATTTAGTTACTCATGCTTGAGAATTTACAATTCATATTAGGGTTAATATCATAAATCATGAACTTACAATGATAATAGATGAAATTTGGAATCTTGAATTGAAGAACAAATGCAAATTTCATAAACCAAATTTCTAGAATTAAATGCCTAAAGTGTTGGCAATATAATTGTCAAAGCCAAAACAAAGTATCTCAAAACGTCTAACAACCCAAAAATGAAAATTACAATAATATTTATGGAAAACAAATCCTAAACCAAGTAAGAAATGGAAGACTTAAGGAAATTCGTCTTGGGCAGTGTCACCTACGGTTTGGCAATCTACAACTCATCGTAGAGATGACGGCTCGTAGGTGGCTTCTTTCAGTCAATAGTTAATATAATCTTTAGTGATTTCCACCTACGGGCATGACTTACTGCTCGTAAGTCTATGCATGACCCATCATGTTCATCCATCGTTCATGTACTGGAAATCATCTTTTATGAAGTTTTCTACAACTCATTATGTATGACTCGTAGTAGTAACTACGGCTCGTCGATATGCTTTCGTCATTCCATACTTAACTCCAATTCTCAGCACTTAAACCTACGACTTCAACCTACGACTCGTAATAGAGATGAAGGCTCGTAAGTCCAGTCGTCTATCACCAAAATCTTGTTGCTGTAACACTTTTAACACCAATTGCTAAAAACCTATTTCCTGCAAAATCAGACCAAAATACCATCACATCTAATAACAAAATTCCTTAGACTCATCCAAAACTCTAAGTTTAATGCATCAAAATTACCATAATTTCATGGTAAATCAACACCCTCAACTTAAAATCGTTGATTGTCGTCAAGTAACGCTACAGATTCTAAACGAAACTTATGCAGAAGTAACCCAAAAACTCAAGCAATCACATGAAATTTTCTCAACAATCACCCTCCTTATTTATTTTCACCATAGTGCAAATATTTTATTCAAATCAACAACCCAATACATGCGGATCAATACATGACATAGACATACCAATAGACACATTCACATACACATACAACAATCACCAAGATACCAAATTTTCAATAATTTAACGTGTGCCCTTACTGTAAAGAAATCCCTTTGTTCACATAGAATTTGATTTTTTAGTTAGGGACTCAGTACACACTCACATTCTAAAGTGAATTAAATATAGTTTGTGCTCAATACCACAGACTTACCCTTATTTTCTATGCTTTGACTTTCCAAACCATTCACTTAGGATGACTATAGGACTTTCTTAGCTTGTAACATAGGCTTAGGGTCAGGAGTGGTGTATTTGGATATTAAGTGACTTTTTTGCCCTCCTTGACATTACATTGGCTAGTTTACCTATTTTACAACCAATTCTGACATCGTCTTGCTTTATGCTCTTCTCTTTATCATTCATTGAAGCCTAAGTGTACCTTTTAACTTAATCTTCTTGTTTGATTCATCTTTTTTCATCTTTTTATTTAAGATTTTCATTATTTTGTTTCTTTTTGTTCATTCACATCATTCTCAACATTTTACTCATTTTTCTTTCTTTTCTCTACACACGAATTTTTGCATACCCTTTCTCTCTTGCTTGCCTTCATAATAGCCACCCTCAACTTAGATGTTTAGTATGAGTTGAGGTGCAAAATTTCCTAGAAAGGACCAGGGCCAAAATAAAGGTACAACTTTGCAGTACCCACCCTCAATGAGGTACAGAATGTCCAAGGATGGACCAGGACCAAAATAGAGTTTCACAATATTTTTAAGGAAGGTGAATTGGGTGTATTGATAGAATGGTATTCTTTAGGCTCAAAAATTTGGATCCAAGGGAGCAATTTATTATTTAGGTAGGTTGTTTTTAGGCTTAAGTGGACTCATTATCAACAATGGTCTATGGTCATTTCCCAATTTCCAGTTTAAATCATCTTAGCAAGACCAACGGGGCAAGTTCTAAATTGGCACTCACCATATGAATATACAAAGAATCCCACACACACATGGCACCTTGTTACACTATCGAATCATCAATTTATCTGGCTCATGTTATAACTTAAGTCATGTTGTCTAATCAATTCATATTATGTCATACAATGATCTTACACATTCAAAAAATAAAACATAGAGTGAGACAAACTTGTGGCGCATAAGCACCGAAGACCACTCAAGAAGCGGGTGGGTCCGGTAGCCCCAAACCCACTAGATCAACATGAGCGACGCAATCAATGAGGCCCTCAATTATAACTATGGGAACATCATCAATAGTGCCCTTCAATGAAAACACACTGCCAGTCAACTCCCTCTCTATAAGATACCACATCTTTTCATCAAGTAGTGACCGTCTCTTTGCCACCTCCAACTTCTGTTTTTATTTCTTCTTATCTATCCGTTCCTCCTCCATATATGTAGTACTCTTTGAAGCTCTTGTGTGCTTTTCAACTACACGAGGAGGGTTAATAGTATGCTCATCTTCACCAAATAGTGCATTAAGCACCACATCTACAACATCCTCCTCTGGGACAGGCTCCAGGACATCAGCATCTACAGCGCCCAAAGCATCAATATCGGCCCGTAGTTTGGCCAACTCTGCTTGGAACACAGCTAGATCCAGAGTAGTCCCAGGTTGAGGCCTTTCCAACATGCGGATCTCAAAAGCATCAATCCTCCGGTGCACTGCCTGTATATCTTACCTCAATAGCCTTCTAAGTCTCTGCCTCTGATTCATCTACAGACTTCCTCATCCATGGCCTTATATGCTGCAAGAGAGTTTCCATTTGAGTCTCTGATTTTTGGACTCTAGATAGTGGCAGCATGGCAAACCCTATAGAAGTAAGAGCATGTGGTGTACTAACAGTCGGGCAGGACAAAGTTGAAGGTGGATAAGTCACATCAGGCTCCTTAGTAGGTGGAGGAATGTCGCCCTTATCTTCATGGTCAAGAGAAAGTGTGTTTCCTATAAGCAGTAAATCAAATAAGATACCCCTCTGTAGAGCTGCGGCGTTCGCATCATCCCGTATCAAACCAATATCAATCGTCTCGGTCACCTCTATCAACCTATCACATCCCCAAACAAGAACAGTAGCCTCTCAACATAGGCCGAAGATCATAAGGGGAGTGGTAAAGTGGTCTTCTCATAAAAAGCCCTCTCATAAATCTCGGCTATCAAAATCTGGGAGAAATCTATTTCGTGCCCTACCATCAACGAATCTAGCATCACATCCCGGTTCCAAGTCACTATATTATCACCTAATGTGGGGGGAAATGTGGCTCGGATGATATACCACCAGAACTTGGTTGTAAAGTTGAGAGTAGCCTTTTTTTTTGTTGTGTCATGTCATAGACCCATTCAACATTTACCCCCTCCTCAGAAATATGCCTAGCCATCTAGTGTAGCAGGGTCTCTCTTTGATCAGTCACTCGCATGTCAGCTCTATTCTGCACCACCCCTATTCGGTAGTCATACTCAGTTGTGTTAATTGGATGTTGATGCTGAGTCTACCTCTATTGAGTCTATTCATGTAGTCTTTGAATTCAAGCCTACCAAATTGCATGGTATGCCTCTGGATAGGGATATAGATTTGTATATTTACTTGGAGTCGGGCACTCGCCCCATCTCCATTCCTCCTTATCGCATGGCTCTGAAATAATTAAGAGAGCTTAAGCTCAAATCCAGGAGCCTCTTGATCTAAGTTTCATATGTCCTACTACTTCCCCGTGGGGGTACTCATGTCTTGTTTGTTAAGAATAATGATGGTAGTATGAGGATGGCATAGACTACCGACAGATGAATAGGGTCACCATTTGAAATAAGTATACGTTGCCTCAGATAGATGATCTGTTTGACCAGTTATAGGGTGCATCAATTTTTTCTAAAATTGAACTAAGGTCTGGTTACCATCAGTTAAAGATTATGCCTGAGAAAGTACCCAAAACGACATCTAGGACCCGCTAAGGGCACTATAAGTTCTAAGTGATGCCGTTTGGTTTGACCAATGCGCCTGCAACCTTCATGAGTTTGACGAATGGTGTGTTCAAATAATTCCTAGATTCTTTTGTTGTCGTCTTTATTGATGACATTTTGCTTTATTCGAAGAGTAAGGAAGAGCATGCCGACCATCTTCGTATTGTTTTGGGTGTCCTTGGACAAAATAAATTATATGTAAAAATTTTCAAGTGTGAATTCTGGTTGACTTCAGTGGCCTTTTTGGGGCATGTGGTTTCAAAGGAAGGGGTAATGGTAGATCCCCAAAAGATCGAAGCACTCAAGAACTAGGTTAGACCTAGCTCTGTGACTAAAGTTAGGAGTTTTGTGGGGCTCGCCAACTACTATCGACGGTTTGTGAAAAAATGGCTTCTATCGCCATGATGTTTTGTGTAATCAACGACACACTTTCCAGTTCGGGTGTCTACGATCGTGCAATAGTATAATAACCCAACCAAGGGTTGGGGTCGAGTCCCAAGGAAGTGGGCGTGAAAATGAATGGTTAAGGGCAAACGTGCTAAAGATAATCGTAGCTAAAGACTTTAGCAAATAAAAACATAACAAGTTAAATAGGGTGACGCAAGCGTCAATTATCTAATGGAGGTTTGCAAGCAAGAAACAACTACAATAGTGAAAATAAGGAAAAATGCAAGTATGGAGACGAGATTCTTGGGATGTGACCGGAATACGGGTTAATCTAAATTATTGGGTACATGTTTTCGATAGAAAATTTATAGAGTAATAATGACTAGGCTAAGCTTTATGTGGAAATAAGTTCTCTCTCGAGTAACTTACCCTATTTCAAATGGGTTCCTCTCGGACACCCACTTGCCACATGAAGACCAGCCTACGCCTTACCCCACTCACACTCTCGAGCTGAGAGTTAGGATATGGGACTAGGGTTCACTCTCTCGAGATGAACCTCATGCCAACCCACTCCTTAGGCCATCAATCTAGTAGTCTTGGTTTCACGACTTCTCTCTCGAGCAAGCCAAAAACACATTAATAAACTTGTATTTGCAACTACAAATTGGTTAGATTCAACCACAACTACTAGAAGAAATCACCATTAAACTACATCTAATCTATCAACAAGCAAGACCCAACAATAATGTTAACCCATACTCACAAAATCACACCCCAAGAATTGGGGTTTTAGCCACGTATGTAAAAGAGATAAAGAAGTATACCAATCTCAGTTTCCATCAATGGGTATGAAAGATTAAGTCTTAAAACAGGCAAAAAGTAACGAATCTAAGAAACCCAAGCCCAATTTCTTGGAGATGAAACCCTTGAAGGCTCCAAGTTCTTCAAAACCCTCTCCAAAATTTAGAGAGAATATCTCTAAAACCCTGTCTCAAACTTGGTTATCTAAAAACATGGTAAAAACAAGGTAAAACTCGCTCCTTAAGAATAAAAACTGAACTAATATTTATAGTTTTCAGAATATGTGCTCCGAAGGATCTTTCGGCGACGTTAGTGTGAATCACCGATGCATTCGGCGATCCGCCCTTTTGTCTACTTCATCGCCTTTCATCAGTTGCCTTCAGCATCTTTGTGTCCTGGATAATTGGGTGATGTAGAACTGCTTTGCGGAGTCATTCGGCGATACGCCAACTGCTCCTTTTCACCGCCGATTTTCTCCTTTCCATCTGGGCTCAGCACAGTGGAACAAGAGGCGAATATGCGATCTGTTGGAGATTCGCCGAATGTGTTTGGTGATTCACATATCTTCGTTTCTTCATTCTTTCATCTTGTTTTTGCTCCTTTTTGATAAGTAGTGTCCATGATTTGCCTCAAACTTTAAATACCTGAAACTTAAAGGTTTTCATCCGATATCGGGATAAAACATGCATTTGAGTACACTAATTTCATCAAAAATATTGCCTTAAATGAGTCCAAATTGTGGACTCATCAACACCCCCAACTTAAACTTTTGCTTGTCCTCAAGCAAACTCAAGTTCAGTCGTTCAAAAATGAGGTCTCGAACAGTGCTACACAAGACTCAATCATGAATGCATACAAAAAGACTGAAGTTACTTATGCAAAGAGCAAATGTGTACCCAATGATTCAAGTTGTGACACACCAATACCAAAGAATCTCGTGCTCACAATACTTGCTTCAAGTGCAAGTTCAAGCTCAACAAAAGTGTTTAAATGTCCTCACACAAGGAATGATTCCATATTCACACACAATGGTCTGCAATTTAAAGTTCTGGAATCAAATGCAACACTAACTCTCTCAAAAAAGAACACAATGCATGCTTTCACCCATAGGTTTGTCCGTATTTTCCGATCAACATTTGTTTCGGCTAATTCAAGATCAAATAGGTCTTTTCAAGGCTTGTAATGGGGCTGAGTGCAAAGGTATGGTAATTTAGGCTCAGTGACTTTCATCCTCATGAAATGTGATGCTCACAACACTTCCTTTCCTCTTCTTCCATCATTTTCTTTAGTGCTCATAAGTCATCCTATTATTCACTTCCCATGGGTTGTTTGGGAACCTCATTTCTTTTGTACTTTATTCCACAACTTTTTTTTATATATATATGGGGGTTTTCCATTTTTCGCAACACCATGGGTTTAGGAGACTTTTCTTACACTTCTTGATTTTCCCTTTTTCTTTTCACCACACCCCCAACTTAGTCTTTTGGTCTAAGTTGGCTATTCAATTAATCACAACTTCATGAGGATTATGGGTGATGGATAAAGAAAGTTTTAATTTTCATCAAGTTTGTTCCAAAGAAAGGTAAGGCTCAAGAGGTGTTCAAAAGATAATCACACGCTCACAGGGTAGGTCCCAATAAAGGTATATGTCAAATTGGCTCACACTCTTTAAAGTTGCCTAAGATCATATCAAGAGCTAGCCTTACTCTAGTCGATCGGACCAACGGGGAAAATTCTAGGATCTATCATGCATGTTTCAGAGTAAGCTAATCACACTAAGCATTGACACTACAATTAAACAAGACTCCACACTTTCGCTAGTGTGCAATGATCATCACAAGAGACTCAATTTGATACTAGGCTAGTCGTAACGAGATGCAAATAGTTCACATATTATTTATGCAATTTCATTTGGCCTCATCATAGCCGTACATTCATGTTCGTTAGATTGAGAGCACTATTCAAGTTGTCGGTATTGATCAGAACTGAGACTCAAATTTTGCAAACAAACAACCACGTTCAACGCACGAGAGGTGGGAAAATTTTTTGGACGGGTCAAAATCATAATCATTTTGCAATTTTAAAACAAGGAGCCATGAGCTCAAACATCCACAGAGAAGTAGTATTAATACAATTTTTAAACAGACAACCTAAATATAAACAAAACACGAATATCAATAGCACACACAAAAGGTGAGCCTCACCCTACCACAAATAAAAGCAATTTGTCCTCAAATGCAAATAACACAGAATCCAGACTGTAAAATAAAGAAAGACAGAGAGAGAGGTAAAGAGGGGATCCTGTCTAATCAGTCGCTCCATCTGTCTGGGCATCAGTGCCCGGAGTGACTTCCAGAAGGACCAGCTCCGTTGAATCCAGCAACAGATTCTAGGGATGCCTGCACATCAGCATCTATCATAATAGCTTCCATCTCGGTCAAGTCTTTATCTGCAGCTCTCTCTGTCTCCTCATGCATCTGTTCATCAGTTTCTGCTTCTAACTCAGGATTGGCTGTCTGGTCCACTCTATTCCCATGTACAGTGGTGGTCTAAGGCATCTCAGGCATGTTTGGAATTTCCATTGTTCCAAAGACCATGGATACATCGGTGGGCTTCAGGTAGTTTACATCTTTTCGCAGCTCAGCAATGGCAGCTTTTAAAGCTGTCACCTCATCTGTGGCTCCTTGGTTGTGCTCATACACTGTTATCCTGGCTGCCAGGGCATTAATGATACTGCTCAGAGGTATCACAACATCAGCTAGGACAATCTGGATCATGCTTGAAACAGAGGCCTCTAGAATGGTAGCCCGACGATCAACAGAAAGGGCATGCTATCCCATCTGGAGTAAGGAAGCCTGGGTGAGTGGAGGCCAGGAAATAGCAGAAACAACAGTGGGTCTAGGAGACCTTGCAGCAGCAGAAGAATCTATATTTGATGATTCTGTGTTTACTAACTCCACCATTTCTGCTTTCTTCCTTTCTTCTTGATCCTTAAGATACTCGGCTTCTATCCGCCAAATATCAGTAGAGGCTGTGGGCATCATTTCCACATCCTACTTGGCATCCCGAGGTACCTGAGATTGTTTGCACAATGTTGTGATCAATACTGGGAATGGAACTGAGCTTTGGCTCTACTTTGCACGCATGAGTATCTCTGAAGCATTGATTTCTCCCAAGTTTATCCAAATTTCCTCTATCATGCAACCCAGGCAAACTACCTTGGCAAGGCAAATAATTGACTTATTCTGGGATGGCATGATTGTGCTGCTGATAAAACCGAACTAGAACCTTACTGCTATGTTTAGTTCTTTCTTTTCAATCGGAACTCCTTCCGCCAACCACTTCAGAGTCTTGTCTGAAATTAGTGGGGCTAAACATTTTTTCATCTCATCCAGTTTCTTTATTCTGATCAAGTGCTAGCAGTGATTCCCAATATTCGTGGACATGCCCAAGACCACGTTAATTACCTCACTATCACACTTCACCCTCCTACCTCTAACAACCACATAGTCTACTTCTTTGAAGGTTGTTGCTAGCTATTTTTTCTGGGGTATTAGTGCACTATATGCACTGTAGAACTCTTTTACCTAGTTTGAAATATAAGGGCCGCGGGGCTTGGTGAAAATTTGGAACTTATGATATCTCAGGCATTCCGTTATCTCTGGGTGTCTGTCTATAACCCCATCTATCGACAACCGCTTTCCTCCAGAATTGTGCTCATTCCCTCAAATTTTACTCAATTCATTGACTTAGGCGGAAGACGGGGTACTGGAGGTGCTAACACCGTCGCCTGCTCTGGAACTGGAGATGTAGGAGTGGTAGGCTGGGTATTTCTGATCCTGGATGGATCATTCAGCTTCTTAGTTCGCCGCTCAGCCCTCTGTTCTATTAACAGATCATCCTCATCAGAACCCACATCTTTGCTGGATTGGTTGGGGTCATTTCTATAAAAGGTATCACTGCCAGTGCTTTCATCTGATAGTTCAAGGGTCTTATCCTTGCCCTTACCTTTTCCACCAGTTGTGGACAATTTAGCAACCTTGCTTCTGGATGCAGCTGCATCCTCATTGATTTCAATCCCTTTTGTTTTACCTTGGGGAGATCTGCTTTCTCTTGAAAATTTAGTTCTAGCCATTTCTGCAATGAATTTGGGAAGAAGTTAAAACAACTAAATCAAATTCATAGGGACTCAATTGCAGATTATCTCGCTGAATAGATCGGCGAATCACCGAGTTGTTTTGGCGAGAAAGGTTTTCTCCGCCGAAGGATACAGTGCAATAAAGGTTCGGGGGTGCACACAAAGGGCGATCGAGGAGATTTTCAGTGAGTCTCTGAATGCTTTTGGCGATCGAAGACTTCACGCCGAAAGTTACGGAATCCATATCTCAAGTATCATGAAATTAAAAATGGGATGGTCATTTAGGAGAACTGTTGAGTCGGTTGGCGAGCTAGATCCAGCTCGCCAATCGGCCCATCGTGCCTAGTTCCCCGAGTGGTGTGCTCAATTTTAGGGGAAGAATTTGTGTTCCTCGAGTGGATGACTTGATTCAGAAGATATTGAAAAAATCCCATGGTTCGCGGTATTCCATTCATTCGGGTGTGACCAAGATGTACCAAGATTTGAAACTACTTTATTAGTGGCCTGGCATGAAGAAAGACATAGCTGATTTTGTGGCTAAGCGCCAAAATTGTGAGCAGGTAAAGTATGACAATCAAAGTCAGCAAGTTTTGCTTCAACGAATGCCAATACCTGAATAGAAGTGGGAAATGATAGCTATTGATTTCGTAGTTGGTCTTCCCAAGACCTTGGGGAAGTTTGACTCGATTTGGGTGGTGGTTGACAGACTGACTAAGTCATCCCATTTCATTCTAGTCAGAGTAGACTATAATGCTCAGCAGTTGGCTAAGGCTTATGTGAAGGAGATATTGAAGTTGCACGGGGTGCCCCTTTCCATCATCTCGAACTGTGGTACACAGTTCACATTCAAGTTTTGGGATAAATTGTATAAGGACTTGAGCACTCAACTCACTTTTAGCACAACCTTCAATCCACAGACGCACATGCAGTTAGAGAGAACTATTCAAGTGTTAGAGGACATGTTGAGGGCATGTGTGTTTGACTTTGGAGGGTATTGGGATAGGTTCCTACCTTTGTGTGAGTTCTCCTATAATACAGTTACCACTCCAGCATTGACATGGCACCATTCGAGGCACTTTATAGGAGAGGATGTAGATCAACCATAGGGTGGTTTGAGGCTAGAGATGTGAAATCTTTGGTGGTTTATTTGGTGAAAGATGCTCAGGATAAGGTAAGAAGCATCCAAGCTAAGCTCCTAGCAGCCCAGAGTCGATAGAAAAAGTATGCAGACCATAAAGCAAGGGACATGATATTTCAGGCTTGTAAGCAAGTTCTTCTAAAAGTGTGAACCATAAAGAGGGTGATGATATTCAGCAAGAAGGGCAAGCTTAATACTCAATATATCAGGCCATTTGAGATTTTTGACTGTGTAGGGCTAGTGCATTATAGGTTGGCTTTACAGTCTAGCCTATATAGAGTCCATCCAGTGTTCCATGTGTCCATGTTGAAGATGTATCATGGGGACAGAGATTACATCATAAAGTGGGACTCAGTTTTGTTAGACAAAGACCTTCAGTATGAGAAGGAACCAGTTACAATTCTTGATCGCGATGTCCGAAAGCTGAGTAAAAAGGATATAAAGTTCGTGAAAGTTCAATGGAATCATAGTCCGGTTGAGTAAGCTACTTAGGAAACCGAGAAGGACATGCGAGACAAGTATCCTTAGTTATTCGATGATTCAGGTACTCTTCTACTCTTGACTTAGCCCAGTTCTCATAGTTTATCACTCGGGGATGAGTGATTGATAAATTGGTATCTATTTCAACAACCTATTCCCATAGTTATGGAAAATCTAATGGAGAAGGAATTTAGGACAGAAAACTTCTGAGTAGTAACTTGGAAATTTCCCGCCTAGGCCAGACTTGGAAAAAATCTGAGTCAGGTGAGGTCTAGGGAAATCTGGTAATAGATGGGGGATTCAATTATGAATTTGAGCATGTGAGTGGATATCCAAGACGTTAAGAAGAATGCACGTGTGTACGGAATCAAATTCGGGAAAGTAGAACTCCCGAAACAGATCTTGGCGTGAAAGGGTAGTTTTAGAACGTCAAGGTTTGAAGGTGTGTTGCGAAATGGGAGCTTGGAACTCAAATTCCGAGTTTTTGTCTCTGTGAAACCCACTGGGGTGGGATTAATCCCACCAGGACAGGTAGTTGTGGAAGGATGGGGCCCGCTTTGGTGGGCCAGTCACAATGTAAACCGGGGAGAAACCCCAAAAATGTTATTTTCTACAAAACCTCATTCTTAAGAGCTAAGGGATGACCTAGGGCAGTTTCTCATCAAATTTCCATGAATTTTCATGACAAATGTAAGTTAATTACTCTCGTAATCCGTATTTCGATTCTTAGAACTTAGAATCTTTGTTAATTATCATTGGGGGAGGGATTTATCCTGAAGTTAATGGTGGGAAAAGCCCAAGTTGAGCATTAGGATCATGGGTTTGGCCTTGGGTTGATATTTTGTTATAATTTGGGTAAATTAGGCCTTGTTTATTGATTCTTGCATCAATTACTTGTTTTAGACCAAGAATAAGCTAAAAGACTCCGAAAAGGGAAGGCTCAAGTGTCTTAGGAGTGTTCAGGTTTTGTTTTGAGGTATGTGATGGTTTGACTTCCTGTTGCGTTATATATGCCTGTTAATTGCTCAATTGTATGCATGCATGTTTGTGAATAGGGAAACATGAATCGAATTTAATGAAATGACTAAGTATGAACAATTACATGCCATGAACATGTTACTTGCTTGTGTGACTATGTGCACTGTTCATTATGGGTGTGATTGTGACTGTGGTTGTGCTGACTAGACCAGGTGTCACGTTCCAGCACATATATTAGACTGGGTGTCATGTTCTGACACAGATATTGGACCGGGTGTCACATTCTGACACACATATATTGCATCGGGTGTTACATTCCGATACACTAACAGTTTGGGCATGGGTTCCATGAGAGGATCATTGTAACTGTCATATCTACTTGTTATTGATACTGTGGAATTGCACATTTATCCTAAAATGATAATTGAATTATGCATAATGTATTTGTGTGTTTACTATGTTTTAATTACTTGCTTAGATTTCGCTCACTGGAGTAGCCGCGTGATACTACCAGTACACCGTTGTTTTGTGTACTAATAATGCACTTGTTCTTTTCTTGTTGAGTACAGGGCATCTGTAGGCGGTTATCGACATACCCCATCTAGTAGATCATTGACCGAGATCGGATTCAAGGGTAAGCCACCTCTTTCAGGCTGCCATGGATCCATAATTAGTTTAGTCCATTCCTTTCGCACTCATACTATATATTCAAACTTTTACTTATGTTCAGTTTTTGGGGTTGCATCCCTCTTTTCTTAGACTTGTTGATTAGTAGAGTTTTGGTACAATGACTTTTAGGTCTAGGGGTGAATTTCTTCAAGGTTTATGTTTGGTTGTTTTTGTTAAACCTTCTGAGTTTATTGGAACTCAGTACTTAATTCGTCATTTAAATCTGCTTCCATATCTTTAAATAGTTTAGTTTCTTAAAGGTTCTTAGTCGGGTTGTTGTAGTGGTTCTCTCACAGGAGGGTTAGTGTGGGTGCCAATCACAGTGGTCTGTGTGGAGCCGTGTGATCTTACCAATTTGTCACGACCCAACCCATCGAGCCATTTGGGCACCTACTCTATCACCTAAGTAGGAGGACCCTTGATCCCCAAGCGGTTAAAAACATGCGGAAGATTAAGAAAACCGGAGATAAAAGGAAATTCATGAGATTTTTACATAATAAAGAGTTTAAAAAATATAAAGTCAAATTTGTACAATAAATAACGCCCCCAGGGATCTAGTCTAAACATGTACAAGAGCTTCTAAGATTACAGGGTATAAAATAAAGTAACTAATGAACTAGCTCCCACCACAAGGAAGGAAGAGTAGAAGCTGTTTGAGATTGTCTTCGTATTTACCTATGAAACATCACTGACCCTGTAACCAGACTATGCCAAATGGCATAGCAGGAGTAGTATTAGTACAAACAACATGTACTGGTAGGCAGCATCATTCAATCTGATGCCCACCGCATAATACAAGGAAATCAATAAGCAGGAAACATGCAATAAGAAAGTACATCCCTGAACCTTTATCTTCCTGCCTTTACCATTCCCGTATACCTTAAACGTACTAGTACACTTGACTCTAACCCCTTACTCTATCACCCTTCTCGCTAACTGTTTTGATTATGAATCCCCTTCCCAAGGTAGGACCTAACTACTTTTTGCACCATGAACACTACCCCACTTCTCATTATTTAAGAACACAGACATCCTCTCTCAAAATAGCCGATAGTAATACATGGACCCTCGGTCTCCACTTACCAAACAACATACAAATTGGGCATGATCATTCATAGTTAATTCCAGTAAATGAGATATAATCAAGTAACCACAACACAGTAAATACTCATACCGAGATGCATAATCAGTCATCATTTTAGGAGTAAAATACAATTCCCTAATATCAATGATAGGTAGATATGACTGTAGTAGTCACAAATGGTCCTCTCATGGAACCCACACCCAAATTGTTAGTGTGTCAGAATGTGACACTCAATCTAATATATGTGTCAGAACACAACACCGGATCTAATATATGTGTTGAAATGTGACACCCGGTCCGGTCAGCACAACCACAGTCACAATCACACCCATAATGAACAGTTCACATAGTCAAACACTCAAGCCACGGGTTCATGGCATGTAATTGACCATACTTAGTCCTTTCATTAGGTTCGATTCATGTTTCTCTATTTACATACATGCATTCATACAATGGAGCAATTAACAAGCATATATAACACAAACGGGAAGTCGAACCATCACCTACCTCTAGTTCACAGGACGAGGCTCCCCCCATGGCACACATCATATTTAACAACTAGAAGTACAGGTACAACCGTCCTTTCTTCCGTACCCGAAGGCCTGAACATGAATTCTATCATCAATTATCAATATATTACGCAGTGAACATGAATTTACAACTTTTCAAGTAAGTAAACCTAGCCTACCTGGGCGCCAAATAGTTACAGAGGGATTTTACCTCCAATCCTGGCTTCTAGGCAACGAGACGGTGGATTTTGGTCAGAAATCAATGAGTTGTCGTTAAACTTGCGCTAGAAATCTATTTCTCCTTGCTTCCCAAGCCTAGAGCAACTTTTTGAGGATTTCTGGGGTGACCCTCGCCTATTTTTGGCACTTAGGGAAAAAAGCGGAAATAAGACTTCGCGTCATTAAGTTCCACCCTCCGACCATCCCACTTTTGTGCTCCCATCTCACTGGGGCACCGTCGTCGTAGCTGCATCATCCCCCTCTCGGGGATAGTGGGTTCCAGTTACTCACAACATTTTGCCCTTCATAAGTAATGACGGTTCGGGTCATTACAATAGATACCAATTTACCCCTCGTTTGTCCCCAAATAACAAGTGGAGGAGTAAGCACGAGCCAATTTGGAGTACTTTGAAACCAACGGATCGGCCCGTCATGAAACAATGAAAGATAGTGGTTCCCAATGTTTAAGCACGAAAGGATATTACCCAGGGAACCGGCTAGGGAAACAAGGCAACACACGAAGGAAGAGAGACACACCAATTTGCCTAACCTGACCACCACCAAAGCGGCAAGGTTCCCGCTGTGGTAGCACCCTCCCATCGTGGTGGAAGATCGGGGTAATTTTAGAAGGGGAAAGGGGAATGGTTTTCCTATTTCCTCCTATATCTACCCCAAAACTCTAAAAACTCTCTAGAATGCTCTTGCTCCCTACTCTAATAACTTCAGTACTTGCTTAACAACTATTGCATGAAAAGAATCGGTTGGGTAGAATGGCCTTGGGATAGTTTTTAAAATTTTCACATAAGATACTTGATTTGATAAGAAAAATGTAGCATGGACACTTCCCTTTCGTTTACAATGTCTCCACAATATTATGATCGTAAGGATTTCAAGATAATATGGTCGAAATGGTTCTGAAATGTGAGGGAAGTTGAATAGTGTTCTTGGTGGAAAACTTGCATTTGGGTACCATTTAGGAGTTGAACTGCTAGGATCTTCACATAATTAGGTACTAGGGTACTCTAGAAACACTGATTTGGTGAAAGTTTTTCTAAAAATCAAGTTTTAGGGTGAAGCGGCGCCATGATCGTGCCCTAAAGTTTGACCTAGATGAAGGCCGCTCTGGCGGCCTCCATCCCGCTGTGGCAGGATCCTGCGGAACAGTGGTCTCTTGCAACTTCAAATAGAAATTTTTCCTCTCCTTAGCTAGGGATTGACTAATTCCACAGAGTTCTAAAGTTATTTTTTTTGCAGGCTTGTCTAACCATAGCTAGAATCAATGAAGAAAACTTTCCCTTTATCCGGTTCCCCGATGCTGCAAGTTGGGAGAGGCACCATGATTACTCGAACACCAAATTTTTGTACGAGAGGGATTTCAACCTGGTGGGCTTAGCGGAGAAAGCACCCATCTTCCATGCCCGGTTGATGGAGTTTGGCTGGGGTCCGCTAACGGAGACTCCCTTTTGTTGCGTGCTCAGGCTGAGTGAGGGATTTCTATACCCTACTCTCTACTGTCAGTTGGGATGATCCTCACCCTACCGTCTGCATCTGAGGAGTCGACATTCCTTTGAGTACTCAGTTCGTCAATGCGGTGCTCGAGGTGTTGGAGGTCTCCAACTCAGAGTACGAGACTAGACTGAGGGAGATGGATTTGCATTGGCTGCGGGACACACTGGTCGAGGCTGAGTGTTGGAATCGAGTTTACTTGGCTACTATAGAGGGGATCACCAGTACTCACTAGTCACTGGATGCCAAATGATAGCTACACTTGGTATCTAAGAGGATCCACCCGTCACGCAACCGCACATACATGACCTTCCCTCAAGCTCGAGTGGTGGCTTGCGTTGTACATGGGATTGGGCTGAATGTGGGGGCACAAATCGTGTCCAAGTGGAAGTTGTTCTACAGATGAAACAAGAAGGCATTATTCCTACATGGACTAGTGACGATGATACGCAGGCAGGTGGAGGTGACACTCTTGGACACTGATGAGGTACTTCCTATGGGTCCCTTTTTTCATCCTCTTTTGATCAGGAAGCCCTCCACCCAGGAAGAAAGAAATGAAAGGCGGATGGGGCCGGCAGTAGTAGAGCAGCGGCTGAGGCAGACGGCGAGGGAGAGCATGATGATGAGGCTGATGGCGCCCCTCCTACCCAGTCTCAGCCCCCACTATCAGGCGCTCATGTAGAGGAGGACCTGGCGGCCGTCTGTAGGAGATTGGGAGGCTCCTACCATGGATCTAGGTGAGACCAAGATATATCGAGATTTGAAACGATTTATTGGTAGACTGGCATGAAGAAAGACATAACTGAGTTTGTGCCTAAGTGCCAAAACTGAGCAGGTAAAGTATGAACATTAAAGGCATGTAGGTTTTCTTCAGCGAATGTCAATCCCTGAATGGAAGTGGGAAAGGATAGCTATGGATTTCGTGGTTGGTCTTCCCAAGACCTTGGGGAAATTTTAGTACATTTGGGTAGTGGTTGAAAGACTGACAAATTCAACCCACTTCATTCCAGTTAGAGTATACTATAATGATCAGCAGTTGGATAAGGTTTATGTGAAGGAGATAGTGAGGCTGCATGGGGTGCCCCTTTCCATCATCTCGGATCGTGGTAAATAGTTAACATCCAAGTTTTGAGGAAAATTGCATGAGGAGTTGGGCACTCAACTCACTTTTAGCACAACCTTCCATCCATAGAAGGACTGGCAGTCATAGAGAACTATTCAAGTGTTAAAGGACATGTTGAGGGAATGTGTGATTGACTCTGGAGGGCATTGGGATAAGTTCCTACCTTTGCATGAGTTCTCCTATAATAATAGTTACCACTACAGCATTGACATGCCACAGTTTGAGGCACTTTACGGGAAGGGATGTAGATCACCCATAGGGTGGTCTGAGGCAGGATATGTGAAACCTTTGGGGGTTGATTTGGTGAAAGATTCTCAAGATAAGGTAAGAAGCATCCAAGCTAATATTCTAGCAGTCTAGAGTCAACATAAGAAGTATGCAGACCGTAAGGCAAGGGACAAGACATTTCAGGCTGGTGATCAAGTTCTTCTAAAAGTGTCACCCATAAAGGAGGTGATGAGATTCGGCAAGAAGGTTAAGCTTAGTCCTTGATACATCAGGAAATTTGAGATTCTTGATTGTGTAGGGCATGTGGCTTATAGGTTGGCCTTACCGCCTAGCCTATCTGGAGTCCATCCATTGTTCCATGTGTCAATGTTGAAGAAGTATCATTGGGACGGATATTACATCATAAAGTGGGACTCAGTTTTGTTAGACAAAGACCTTCATTATGAAGAGGAACTAGTTGCAATTATTGATCGCGATGTCCGAAGATGAGGACCAAGGAGATAAAGTTCGTGAAAGTTCAATGGAAACATCGTCTGGTTGAGGAAGCTACTAGGGAAATTGAAAAGGTCGTGCGAGACAAATAACCCAGTTATTTGACGATTCAGGTACTACTCTACTCTTGCCTTAGCCCAATTCTACGAATTTATCACTTAGGATGAGTAATGGGTAAATTGGTATCTATTGTAAGGACATGTTCCTGTCATTATTGAAAAACCAATGGGGAAGGAATTTGGGCCAGAAAACTTCTGAGTAACTTGGAAATTTCCCGCCTAGGCAAGACTTGGATGAAATCTGAGTCAGGTAAGGTCTAGGGCAATCCGATAATGGATGGGGGATTATGAGTTTGAGCATATGAGCGGATAGCCAAGACGTTAAGGAGCATGTACGGCTTTATATAATCAAATTTTGACGAGTAGAACTCCCAAAACTTATCTTGGCGTGAAAACGTAGTTTTTGAACGTCAAGGTTTGAGGGTGTGTTGCAAAATGGGAGCTTGGAACTCAAATTCCAAGTTTTTTTCTCTCTGCAAGTCGCTGGGGAGGGATTAATGCCGCCAGGACAAGGCTGCTCTGGCAGGATGGGGACCGCTGTGGTGGGCCAGTCGCGACTTAAACCGAGCAAAACCCCCAAACATGTTATTTTTTGCAAAACTTGTTCTTAAGAGCTAAGGGACAACCTAGGGAAGTTTCTCATCAAATTTCAACGAATTCTAGCGCCAAAGGTAAGGTAATTACTCCCTAATCCATATTTCAATTCTTAGAACTTAGAATCTTGTTAATTATCGTTGGGGGAGGGTTTTGGCCTGAAGTTAATGGTGGGAAAATCCCTAGTTGACCATTAGGATCATGGGTTCGGCCTTGGGTTTATATTTTGTTATAATCTAGGGTAAATTATGCCTTGCTTAATTATTCTTGCATTAATTACTTGTTTTAGACCAAGAACAAGCTGAAAGACTCCGAAAAGGGAAAGCTTAATTATCTTAGAAGTGTTCAGGCTTGGTTTCGAGGTAGGTGATGGTTCGACTTCCCGTTTTGTTATATATGCATGCTAATTGTTGAATTATATGCGTGCATGTATATGAATAAGGAAACATGAATCGAATCTAATGAAATGACTAAGTATGAACAATTACATGCCATGAACCTGTTACTTGCATGTGTGACTACGTGCACTGTTCATTATGGGTTTTATTGTGACTGTGGTTTTGCTGACTGGACCAGGTGTCACGTTTCAACACATATATTGGACCGAGTGTCATGTTCCGACACAAATATTGGACTAGATGTCACGTTTCGATACATATATACTGGATCAGGTGGTACGTTCCGACACACTAATAGTTTGGGCGTCGGTTCCATGAGAGGACCATTGTAACTGTTATATCTACTTATTATTGATATTGTGGAAATTCATATTTCTCCTAAAATGATAATTGAATCATGCATCCTGTATATACGTGTTTATTGTGTCGTAATTACTTGCTTATATTTCACTCACTAGAGTAACCTCGTGATCCTACTAGTACACCGTGTTTTATGTATTGATGTTGCTCTTGCTCTTTCCTTGTTGAGTATAGGGCATCTTCAGGCGGCTACTGACAGACCCCAGCTAGGAGATCATTGACCGAGACCGGATTCGAGGGTGATCCAGCTCTTTCAGGCTGTCATGGATCCATCATTAGTTTAGTCTATTCTTTTCGGACTCAGACTGTATATTCAGGTTTTTACTTATGTTTAGTTTTCAGGGTTGCATCCCCCTTTTCTTAGACTTGTTGATTAGTAGAGTTTTGGTATAATGACTTTCAGGTCTAGTGGTTGAATTTTCGCGAGGTTTATGGTTGGTTGTTTTTGTTAAACGTTCTGAGTTTATGGGAACTCAGTATTTGATTCATCATTTAAATCTGCTTTCGTATCTTTAAATGGTTTAGTTTCTTAAAGTTGTTTAGTCGGGTTGTGGTAGTGTTTTTCCCACCGGAGGGTTAGTGTGGGTGCCAATAACGATGGTCTGGGTCGTGACTTAATGGTCATGTTTATGTATTCACTTACTCTTACATGTTTCTTTTTTACAAGAATAGGGGTATATATAGTTGTATATACTTTGGCACCAAGTGTGATACATGGATATCTTCTTGCCATGTATACACTTTAGGCACCAAGTATATCATATGGCTAATTACTAAACACCACTTAGCATATTGTGTGTATTAATCTTACAACACTTAACATATTAATATGGACATCCATTTTACAACAGTTTTTAATTTCATAAATATCACATGGTTTTAAAAAACTACCTTACCCAATTTTTACCCACTCCACAACTAACCCAGACTTGATCCAATTGGAAAAAAACGCAATCCCTCTTTCATTAGTCATCACCCTGTGGTCCTAATTAATGAAGATCTTGTTTAGTCAAACAAGTGTCCTAAGGCTAAGTCATCAGGGTGATGACGGGATAAAAAAGGGGTTGATTCTTTTTCATTTGGGTCAGGTCTAGAGGGGTAACAAAAATGAGTGATGTATATTTTCAAAGGCACATGATATTTTTGAAATTAAAATCCAATTTTAAGTTTTCTTTTAAAAAATTTCAGCAAATATAGATTTGTTAACAAAAAGGGCAAATATGCATCATTTTATCCGAGGTGAAAGTATATGTTCACATGTTTTTTTATTAAGCGGTATATATGTTTTAAATTGAAAAGCTGAAGATACATGTAGTTACATTTTAAGTGATCTATTTGTGCACAGGATATGCCAAATATAGGACATCATTGGTGTTATTTAATTTAATATAACCGATTAGTTTTATTTAGGGAAAATTGTATGAAATAGCAAACTATTAATTTAAAATAAATGTTATAACCACAACTTCATTTAATTCTAATTCGTAGCAAACACTTTGCCATTCGCCTCTCTGCCCAAAAATCTCGCTCGCCACTCTCAAGAAATCTCACTCGCCACTCTCCCTCGCCACTCTCCCTCGTCTCTCTCACTTTATATAAACATAAATGTATAAATTGCGTTTCTGTTTGTATAAAGCGACAGAAAATTGTATATATAAATACATATCTCTTTGTCCTATACAATTATAATTATACAATACAAATCTTCCGCTGCCCAATTCTCTTTTGCCTTTCTCTGTTTCTCGCTATATACAAACACAAATTATACAAAATACAATTTATAATTTGTGTTTGTATAAAGCGAGAGAGAGATTTGTATAAAAATATGTATACCAAAATAGATTTACATATACATATACAGATTTATATTTAAGTACATATAATGCACATATACATATACGACTGAAAATCACAACAAAAAAAACATATACATATACAACTTACAACCAAGTTAGTTTCTTATTTGTATACAGATTCCAAATATATACGTATACAATTGGAAGGAATACCGAATATACATATTAATAACTCCATAGCAAACATAAAAAAAATTATGGAGTGCAATTATGCAAACTATAGTTATATCATATAAATATGATTTTTATGTTTGCAAAATGTAAAATTTACTCTTTTATTTATAATACCAGATACAAAAGGCGAAACAAGTCCGGGCCCAATATATATTATTTTATTTGTTTTAATTTTATAATTTTATTTTCAATTATTTTTCTAATACAGGTAGCCATAATAAACCTAAAATGACTAAATTATCCTTGAACTTAGTAGGTATTTCTGGGAAGCACACACGTCAACCGAGATGTGTGTGCTTATTCCCTCTTATATATTAGTAGTGGGTGTCAATAATATTATATAGAATTACCTGTAATAACATTTAAGTGACATGTTTGTGCACCAGACACCTTAAATATAGTACATCATCATTGTAATTTGATTTATTATAACCAATTAATTTCATTTATAATATGTTATATTAATCAGTACTATTATATAGAATTACAAGTAATTACATTTCAAGTAACTTACTTGTCCACAAGGAACACCAAATATAGTACATCATCGGTAATTAAATTTACTACACCGAACCTAAAACCTATTGAAGTTAACCATGGGATTCACACACTTCACTTTACAACAACTGAATTTGCCAACAATGAAACTTTGTGGCCGAAAGTATTTGGCATCAAGGGGCATTGATTGATCATCTCCCACTTCCACTGAATACTGGAGTTGTGTCATACCTAATGAACTAAGTATGACCCTATTAATTCTTCGAACCAACTTCAAACCAATCAATTGGAGATCTACACCTTAGCCCATAAAGAGACCTTAAGGTATCATCTGAATATTGGAGTGGTAACTATTATTGTTCGCAAAATCTTTGAGAGGAAAATGGTCGTCCCAACTTCTATTGGTCATTTGATCTATAATTACCCAAATAGTACTGGCAAGAAATGAGATGACTTGGACATGTTGAAAACTTGTGTCATTGACTTCAAAAGAAGTTGGGATGACCAGTTGTCTCTCATAGAGTGTGTACAATAATAGTTGCCACTCTAGTATTCAGATAACTCCTTATGAGGATCTTTATGGGTGAAGGTGCATATCTTCGATTGTTTGGTTTGAAGAATTTATAGGGTTATACTTGGTTTATCAAGCTATGGAGAAAGTTGTTATGACTATTCAAGAAACGTTGAAGACTATACACAATGCTGTCAAAAGTCCTATATTGTTGTTAGGTGCAAGGACTTAGAATTTGAGGTGGATGATTGAGTTTACTTGAAGGTTTTACCTATGAAAGTTGTCATGAGATTTGAAAAGAAGGGTAAGCTCAGTCCCCGCTATATTGGTTTGTACTTAGTTTTAAAGAGAGTTGGTAAAGTAATTATGAGTTAGACCTACCTACAAACATAGCAGTAATTCACCTAGTGTTTCACATATTCATAATTATTAAGTGTATAGGAGACCATTAACTCATTATTCCCAGAGGAAGTATTGGTGTGAAAGATAGTTTCTTACGAAGAAGCTGAAATTCTTGATCATCAGGCTCGTAAGTAGAGGACCGAAGAGGTTGCATCTGTTAAGGTTTTATGGAAATCAGTTTGTTGAAGAAGCTACATGGGAACTGAAGAGGATACGAAAGCTAGCTACCCATATTTATTCATTCCTCATAATGAAGATATTGAAGGTAAGAGTTCTTCCCTTATTTTAGATTCAACACCTATACATTATGTTTGAATGTTATAGTTTTGAGTTATTTCATTGCCTTGTGTACTCCTTTGAATTCTTATGACCATGATAGAAACATTTAGTCACATAAAGTTAGCTTAAATTGGTTACCTTATCTTGATCATCATTTGAGGATGAATGATCTAAATGGGGAGATATTGTAACACCACACAAATTTTTTGCTAAGGGTCTAAACCATTCATCGTAAGTATATAAGCTTGAACTAGGTGGTATTCTAGTTGTACATATGTGTTAAGAATATCCATTCCTAGGTGTGGTAAGTGTATCAAAATTTATTCAGGGTCACAAGGTACCTATAGCATTAAATCAAGTTCAAAGATTTCCTAGCGGCTAAATATTTTGCATTAGTTTATGTAAGGGTCAACTTCAAATGACCATATATTTTAGCATATAAAGTGGGACCTTTTCCCTAAATGAGATATCATACAGTTATTGAGCATTATAACATTATTTCGACAGTACTATTTAGCAAAAAGTAGAGTACGAATTTCATTAATCAAAACCCTATACTTGTGTCGCCTGCGAGGATAGGATCGTGTCATTGATATGGGGAGACTCTTCATAAAACCCCTGGTAGGGGCTCAGATAGTGGATTCATTAGTTAAGTTTGTCCTTTATCCTTGCAAGGTTTAGGATGACTCGGGCAATGTGGACAAGCCGTTGCATTATCATGATGCTCAAAGTGATGGTTGTCTATTAAAGAAACTCCCCAAAAAAATAAGTTATATTATTTTAAACATTTGCTACTATTGCATAGATTTTGAGTTGTGAAGCTTGGGTGTTACCTTCCTTTAGATTTGCTCTTTTAGCTCAAAATATTGAGTTTAGCTTGTTGTTTAATTAAGTTGTTTTACATACCATACATTCAATGTACTGACGCCATTTGGCATTGCATCTTTAAATGATGCAGATTCAGGTGTTCAAGATCGATCACAGACGCTTTAATAGCAGCATTTGGTGAGACCTCCTTACTTTCAGAGGACTCCAATTTATTTAGCTTATTCAGTATTTATTAGACATTTCTAGTAGAGAATTTAGGTAGTCGTGGGTCTGATTTCTTATTAAGCTTTCGCATACGTTGTTTCGTCTTCCACATAGTAGTATGAGGTACACAAGGTTCACTTAGGACCAACAATGGTTTTGAGTGCAGGATATGAAGAGTTAGGTGCCCACAACCTACCAAATTATGAGGTACATAAGTCTTCTTTCCATCCAATGCCGCTAACTGTTTGTTAATTTGAGTCTGGAGTAAAAAGTTATAACTGTTTTACTGGAACATGTCTGGGCCAAAGAGTTTGGTGATGACACCTGCCAGTTTAGTGAATCGCCGAAGAGTTTGGCATATCACAAAATTGCATCTCCAAAATGGCCCAAAACTTTCAGAAACTAATAATTTTGGCGATCCAAATCCCTTCTTTGCAATCCAAATCCCTTCTTGGCGATCATCGAATATTTTGGCGATGGGGCCTCCAACTCATCTATTTGGTCGATGAGATTATTAAAAAAAATGCTTTTTTTAATTTCGCTAGTCTTCTTACCTAATATCCTAATACACATAGGTACTTCAACAATCTCTAATTCTGCTTCTCTCAAAACACAAGAACAACAAGAAAGGGATCCATATTTCCCAAGGTCTAAAGACTCCAAGTTCAAAAACAATTTCTCCAAGAATTCCGAAAATTCAAGTGTGTAAGACTATCATAGTGAGGAACCTAGTTATTCCTCACGCACAACATCTACAATTTCAGTTAGTAAGATCAAAACTATAGTTTTTACCCTAAAATATATGATTTCAAATTTCCTTTATCTTCTATCATTGTTTCTTGTATCATTAATGATTTTTGGCTCATGATTCATGCTTATTATGCCACATACACCCTTTTTATCAAAATTTATTTGAAAATGTTGTCATAGTAGTTCATATGTGTTGTTTTCATGAAATAAATAAGTTTAATATTTTCAAGAACTATTTCAAAAAAAATTCTTATTTTAAATTTGGAGTGCATTATTCAAGAAAGAGTTCAATAAAGTACATTTTCATGAAATTTCTTTATATCTATTTTAAAGATTAGGTTATAAAGAAAGTTTAGTCACTTGAAAGACACATGATGAAAGTTTACAACTTTTCATTATACATAGATATGATTTTTTTTTAAATTGTCTTTTATCATGAAAACTCATAACATTAGTGTGTTTTAGATAGTTGTAAGCATAGTCTCACTAGTGGTACAATTTTAAATATTTTAGTAAAGTTAACAATATGATTTTAGTTATAATTTTATAATATATTATGCGCATATACATACTATTTAGGAGGATTATTTAGCACCGTACCGAGAGGATGTAGGTTGAGAAAATCTAAGTCTCATAACTATGTGACACCATAGGGTTTGAGTATACCACTAGTCGGTCAACTCCTTTAGCCCTTTGGGATAAGTTATTGGTTCCATATTAGATATTTAAATTCTATAACCTGACAAGGTATAGAGAAGAGATCTCCCTAACTGGATTGTAAGTTGGTGCATCATGGGCTCCCACGGTGTATGTCGTTGTAAGAAACTCCCAATAAAAAGTAAAGTTTTTTTTTTTTTGTATTTGCTATTTATGCATATTTTTAGTCATAAAGTTTTGTGTTAAAGTACACATGCATGCACTACTATTCAGTTGACTTTATTTCAAGTCTATCTTTAGAGTTATTCAAGATTCGGTACATTAGTACAATATGTTAAGTTTTAGCCAATTGTTATAGTCAGCTATTTTATATATCGTACATTTCATGTATTAAAACCATTCGGTGAAGCATAATTTTATGATACAGATTCAGGTACTCACGACAAGATACCTATCATTTGGATAAATTTTCAAACCTTGGTGAGACCTACTTGCTTTTGGAGGGCTTCTGTTTATCTTGAGAAGTTAATAGTAAGTATATCTAATTTGCAGAGTATTTAGGTAGCCTAGAGTCTTGTCATGGTAATCTATATTCAATATGTTAATATATATATATATATATATATTGAGATTTTCAGATTTTTCAATAATCAGTATAGAGACGTATAATATGCCATACTAAGGGTTTGCTCAACAATAGTTTTGAGTTTCGGCCACATCCAAGATGTAAACTTGAGTCGTTACAATGGAAAATGACCAAACTAGTCCACTCAATCCAACAACTTTGATGCTAGCTAAAAATGGCCAAAATGGTGGTACAAGTGCATAGAGTGGGGAAGACATGATGAAAGAGGAGTAGTAGGTTATATCTCCTCCAAATTAAACTCTAGTAGCCCTGAAATTTGTGTCTAATCATTCCATGGTAGTTCCACCACTAGCTGCAAAACATGTTATGACTCAAACAAGTGCTTCAAATAATAATATTACGAATAGAGATCTTCTTAATGAACTTCGAACTAACAAAGTTTGTAAGTTGAACACTTTCCAACTCCCTTACTCATATTTGCACTAGTAAGAAATTACAAGTTGTTGAAAGTTGTTATGTTTCTCCACATATTCTACAAGATGTGAATTCTTTGCGAGGAGGATGAATTGTTGGATAGTTGTTTTTCTAATGCCGCTAGGAAGGACGACATCTCTCCTAAACTACAGGGAAGGGAAAAATGCAAAAATAAATACAAAACAAATGGTAGACATCATAGTTTGACGATAAAGTGTCATGGGGTAAATTTTTCCCTCTTATGTCGCTACCATACGCCCGGTAAATTCCGTCTAGGTTCAATGAATCAGTTTCATTCCAAGTTGAGGAAATGAATAGGGTTTGGGTGAGATAATTTTTTAATGAGTCCAATTTTTTTTGGACCTCTAACAAGAGGCCATGTGGCAAAACTATTTTTACAAAATATAACCCGTATCCGAAAGAGGGAAGTGTAAATGATTTTAGAACTCCCATGTGTGATCCACGAGGGAAAACCATGGCCCGTGGTTTAATCCACGCCCCGTAGGTGAGCCCCATTGATGGACACCATGGAAAACTACCTAAGGCAGTAGCCACGCTAGGACCAACACTCTGTAGATGGGTCCACGACTCGTAGCTAGGCGGCTCCGTAGATGGGAACAATTCTCTTTCTATACAATACTTGACAAGGACGGACCGTAGGTCCATCCACGGTCCATCGGTTGGGTCTCGTGGGTGGAGTCTGGGTGGCTGAGTTTAGGGCACAATGGGACTTTTCGAATTTGATTAGAATTAAGTGGTGTCATTTTACCTTAACCTAGATGATATTTTGCGTAATCAACGACACAACTTGCAGTATGAGTGTCTACAATCGTGCAATAGTATATTTACCCAACCAAGGGTTGGGGTCGTGTCCCAAGGGAGCGGTTTTGAAAATTAATAGAAAATTAGAATTTTATTCGAATTAGTTGTAGCTAAAAAATTTAATGATTAAATACATATTAAATAAAGGGGGTGACACAAAAGTGTCAAATATCAAAAGGGGGTTTTGTCACAAGTAAGCAAAAATAACAAAAGAAACTAAAATAACAATCAATGAGAGAGAGGTTCTTGGGTTGCAATTAGGAATATGGGATAGCTCAAATTATTGGGTACATGTTTTTTATAGGGAATTTATAGAGTAACTGTGACTAGGCTAAGCTTTAAATGGAAATGAGTTCTCTCTTGAGCAACTTACCCCGTTTCAAATGGGTTCCTCTCGGACACCCGTTTGTCGCATGAAGACCAGCCTATGCCTTACCCCACTCACTCTCTCGAGCTGAGTGTTAGGATATGGGACTAGGGTTTACTCTCTCGAGCTGAACCTCATGTCGACCCACTCCTTAGGCCATCAATCTAGTGGTCTTAGTTTTACGACCTCTCTCTCGAGAAAGCCGAAAACACATATATGAGATTATATTTGCAACTACAATCTCATTAGATTCATCCACAACCACTAAACGAAATCACATTTAAATTACGAATGAACTATCAGTAAGCAAGAGCCATATTCACTAAATCACACCCCAAGAATTGGGTTTATTAGCCACACATCAAGAGATAGAGTTTTATACCTAAATGAGCTTGCATTCAAATGGGTATGAAGATTTAAGTCTCAATTTAGGCAAAGAGTGAAGAATCCAAGAGACCCACTTCCAAATTGAAAGAGATGAAACCCTCTTCTTCTTCAATTCTTCAAAAACCCTTTTTCACTTAGAGTACAAATATGAAAAGTTAATATTCTAAACTAAAAATTATAATAATGTTCGACCCCTAAAACTACAACTCTAACTAGTATTTATAGTTGTCACAGATTTGTGTTGTGTCAGGTCATTTGGCAAAGTTAGTCGGGGTCGCCGAGCGTGCCGGCGATCCGCCCTTTAGCCTGGTTCATTGCCCTTCTGCTTCGTCCTCAACGTTTTATCGTTCTGGGTAGTTGAGAGATAGGGATCTGCATCGGCGATCAACTCGGCGATTCTCCCTTTGGTATAGTTCATCGCCGTTTTGCACCATCCTTCAGCATCATCGTGCTTTTGGTCATTGGGCGACATGGTATTGCTTCACGGAACTTCTTGGCGATTCGCTGACTGCTCCCTTTCTCCGCTGACTTGATCCTTTCCTTCAGGGGCTTAGCACAATGGAACAAAAGGAAAAATAAGACCCTTCAGTGACTAGCCAAGTAAACTCGGCGATCTTCACGCCTTCATTTCTTCGTTCTTTTCAGCCTTTTCGTTCCTCTTTGCGACATAGTGTCCATACTCTCCTTCAAACTTCAAATACCTGAAACTTAAGTGTTTTTATCAGATATTGAGATAAAATACACATTTGAGGACACAATTTCTATTAAAATATAGCCCTAAATGAGTGCAATTTGTGGACTCATCAACACCCCCAACTTAAACTTTTGTTTGTCCTAAAGTAAAATTCAAGTTCAACAGTTCACTAAGGATGTCTCAAACAGTGCTATACAAGATTCAATCATGAATGTACACAACAAAACTCAAATTACTCATGCAAGGATCAATTGTGTACTCAAAGATTCAAGTTGTGACACACCAATATCAAAGATTCTCATGCTCGCAGTACTTGCTTCAAATGCAAGTTCAAGTTCAACAAAAGCATTCTGATGCTCTCACACAAATGATGATTCCATTCTCACAGAAAAAGGTATAATCAATTAACGTTCGGGAATCAGATACAACGCTCACTCTCACAAAGAGGAACACAATGCATTCTTTCACCCATAGGTTTGCCCTTATTTTCCAATCAATCATTCCAGCTTTTTCAGGATCAAAAAGGTCTTTACACGGGGTAATGGGGATGAGTGCAAATGTATGGTCATTTAGGCTCAGTGACTTTTATATCAACAATCATTCCAGCTTTTTTAGGATCAAAAAGGTCTTTACAAGGGGTAATGGGGATGAGTGCAAATGTATGGTCATTTAGGGTCAGTGACTTTTATCCTCATGAAATGTGGTACTCACAACACTTCCTTTCCTATTCTTTCATCATTTTCTTTAGTGCTCAATAGTCAACCTCTTATTCACTTCCCATGGTTTGTTTGGGAACCTCATTTCTTTTGTACTTTATTCCACAATTTTTTTGGGGGGGGTTTCCATTTTTTCGCAACACCATGGGTTTAGGGGAACTTTTCTTGCACTTCTTGATTTTCCCTTTTTCTTTTCACCACACCCCCAACTTAGGCTTTTGGCCTAAGTTGGCTATTCACTAAACCACAAATCAAGAGGAGTATAGGTAGTGGATTAAGAAAGGTCTAGGTTTCATCAATTTTCTTCCAGAGAAAGGTAAGGTTCAAGGGGTGTTCAACAGAGGTTCACACGCTCACAGGGTAGGTCACAAAAGAAGTATATGTCAAATTGGTTCACACTCTTAGAAGTTGCCTAAGATCATCTCAAGAGAAAGCCTCACATAATCAACTGGACCAACGGGGCAAATTCTAGGTGTTGTCATGCATAGTTCGAAGTAATCTTATCACACAAGGCATCGACACTTAAGTCAAACAAGACTCCACACTTTTGCTAGTGTGCAATGGTCATCGCAAGAGAATCAATTTGACACATGGCTAATCACAACGAGATGCAAAGAGTTCACATATTGTCTATGCGACTTTATTTGGTCTGATCGTAGCCATACCTTCATGTTCGTTCGATTGCAAGCACTATTTAAGTCATCAATATTGATCGAAATCGAGGCTCAAAGTTGCTAATGAACAGCCACAATTAAGCGCATACAATGGGTGGCGGAAAGGTTTGAAAATTTTGAAATTTTTCGAAAGGGTCAAATCATTTCACAATTTAAACTAAAAAGGGAGCCATAAACTCAAACAACCATAACACAGATGAAACACATTTTAGCCAGAACAACCAAATATAAACACAAAACATAAATAATAATAGTAGTCGCACAAAAGATAGGCTTCACCCCACCATAATACAAAAACTATTTGTCCTTAAATGCATAAATCAATAAGTCAAGGGTAAAATTAGGGAAATACAGAGAGAGGGCTAGAGAAAAATCATGATTAAGCATCTTCTCCATCTGTTGGGGCGGCACGTTTCCTCCCGTGACCTTGTGTCTGGCTGTATTTGCTGCTTCGAGTTATAGTTCTTCAACAAATTTGTTTTACAAAGGAGGTGAGGTGGGGATGTTAAGCGGACCACTGAGTGATTCATCGAGCTTTATACATCTTCGCTAGACAATCCAATGTGCCTATTTTCAACCCACGTTCTCGAATGCTTCATAACCACCCTTTTGCGCTGACCAATATAAAGTGCAATCTATGTTCTGAGAACAAATTGATAACTAGAATACGTAGGTAATGCATGAATATATGGAAATTAGTGTGCAAAGATGTAGTTGGAGGAATAAAAGTGTGTAAAAGTGAACAAGTTATAGGATTTTAAACCTTTTGCTTGCTAACAGTCCAGTTCATGCTCATTCAGCGGCAATAGTCTTGATTGCTGAGTCAGTTGGCATTTTGCCGAATGGTCGTTTAATTCGCCGAGTTTTATAGAACTTTCCAAGCAAATTTGGATGTTCAAACAGCGGTAACCTTCGGGGCCGCCGATATGGTTGGCGATTCGCCGACTGGACCTGTTGCTTTCCACCACACACTTTTTCTGACACCTTCTCACACTTCAACTTGTATCAACAACACACTATTATTTTACCATTACGCAAGTATAAAATACTAAGGGGTTTTGGGTTGCCTCCCAAACAACTCCTTAGTTAACATCGCGGCACGATGCAAGTCAGAAACTATTCTTAATACTCAGAGTTGCCCATGGTATAATTAGGTGAGTCCTCAGTGAATGGTGGATAATGTCCTGATATCAAATGGCCGATTTGAACATCCTGCAATTGAATAGTCATAGAGTGAGAGGTTGACGATTCATTTAGCATTTCGATATTTTCCTTCATCTCATTCAACATCTTCCCCTGTGCCTCAATTTTTTGCTGAATGAGTGAAAGAGCTTCGTCATCCTGCACACCTCCCTGCTTCTTCCCATGTTTACACTCTCGGAAGGAGAAATGCTTTTGTTTTTCCCTAGATTGTACTTCCAATTCAGTGACTTGGTCGGATAGAACATCCAACTAGGTGACTAGTGTGTCCCACTCCTGCATCTTTTGGGTTTCTTTGTTGGCTTCTACCATGCCATCAAGGAGTTTTGCTACGACTTCATAGGGTTGTTGTAGCATACCACCCTCACAAAATTGATCGGCTATACTTTTATTCGTGGGTCCAAGACCCCTATAGAAGCACTCCAGTAGCGCCTTGTCTGTCATCCCATGAGATGGGCATGGTTGCAGCACCGCTAGAAACTTTAGCCACATTTACTGAATTGTCTCATCCCCAAATTGTTTAAATGTCAGGAGGTTGTCCATGAGGTTCAATAGTTTCAGAAGGGGATGATCCGTGTGATATCCATAATGATTATCCATTCTTAGTTCCCTGCTTTGATATTCAAACAAGCAAAGCAAAACTACAATTTAGATTAGTAAAGCTAAAACTAAGAAGAATAAACAATTCTATTAAACTAAGAATTTTCAAGTAACACCACTCTCCGGCAGCGGCGCCATTTTGATATTTTGCTTAAGAAACAACACAACTTCCAGTAAGAGTGTCTACGATCGTGCAATAGTATAGTAACCCAACCAAGAGTTGAGGTCGTGTCCCAAGGGAACGGTTTTGAAGATAAATAGAAAATTAGAATTTGATTCTGATTAGTTGTAGCTAAAGAAGTAAACGATTAAAAACATAGTAAATAAAAGGGGTGACACAAAAGTGTCAAATATTAAATGGAGGTTTTGTCACAAGTAAGCAAAAATAACAAAAGAAACTAAAATAACAATCAATGAGAGAGAGGTTCTTGGGATGCAATTAGAAATACGGGATAGATCAAATTATTGGGTACATGCTTTTGATAGGGAATTTATAGAGTAACTGTGACTAGGCTAAGCTTTAAATGGAAATGAGTTCTCTCTCTAGCAACTTACCCCATTTCAAATGGGTTCCTCTCGAACACCCACTTGCCGTATGAAGACCAGCCTACGCCTTACCCCACTCACTCTCTCGAGTTGAGTGTTAGGATATGGGACTAAGGTTCACTCTCTCGAGCTGCACCTCATGTCGACCCACTCATTAGGCCATCAATCTAGTGGTCTTAGTTTTACGACCTCTCTCTCTCGAGCAAGCTAAAAACACATATATGAGATTATATTTGCAACTACAACCTCATTAGATTCATCCACAACCACTAAACGAAATCATATTTAAACTACGAATAAACTATCAGCAAGCAAGACCCAACAACAATCTTAACTCATATTCGTTAAATCACACCCCAAGAATTGGGGGTTTTAGCCACACATCAAGAGATAGAAGTTTATACCTAAATGAGCTTGCATTCAAATGGGTATGAAGATTTAAGTCTCAATTTAGGCAAAGAATGAAGAATCCAAGAGACCCACTTCCAAATTGAAAGAGATGAAACCCTCTTCTTCTTCAAGTCTTCAAAGACCATTTTTCACTTAGAGTACAAATATGAAAAGTCAATATTCTAGACTGAAAATTATAATAATGTTCTACCCCTAAAACTACAACTCTAACTAATATTTATAGTTCTCACATATTTGTGCTATGTCAGGTCATTTGGTGAAGTTAGTCGAGGTCGTCGAGTGTGCCGACGATCCGCCCTTTAGCCTGGTTCACCGCCCTTCTACTTTGTCCTTAGTGTTTTATCATTCTGGGTCGTTGGGCGATAGGGAACTGCATCACTGATCAACTCGGCAATTCACCTTTTGGTGTAGTTCATCGCCGTCTTGCACCATCCTTCAGCATCGTCGTGCTCTGGGTCATTGAGTGACATAGTACTGCTTCACGAAACTTCTTGGTGAGTCACCGATTACTCCCTTTTTTGCCGACTTGATCCTTTCCTTCAGGGCTCAGCACACTGGTACAAAAGGTAAAATAAGACCCTTCGGCGATCCTCAAGCCTTCATTTATTCGTTCTTTTAAGCCTTTTCATTCCTCTTTGCGACGTAGTGTCCATACTTTCCTTCAAACTTCAAATACCTGAAACTTAATTGTTTTCATCAGATATTGAGTTAATATACGCATTTAAGGACACAATTTCTATTAAAATATAGCCCTAAATGAGTCCAATTTGTGGACTCATCACTAGACCACCTATATATGTAATTTAGACCCCTCAATTAAAGCATTCAAGTCATTCTCTCAAACTCACCAAAAGAATTGGGTTCTTCTCCCAAATAATTCTCTCTCTTGAAAGTTGAAGAAGAGGGTTCAAGCTAGGTCAAGTCAAGTCTCCATTCTTCCAAGCTTTGTAGGATTTGTAATCAAGGTATGATGGCTTATTCATCCACAAATTCCTTTCATCCATTGAGCCCCATGATTTCCCCAATTTAGAAGAAGAGTTTCCCAAGTCAAATTAGGGTTTCTTGTAATGTTATGGGTTATGATCCAATTGAGTTGTTTATGATTGTTTATGATAGAATTGCATGTTTTTAGTATGATTGTACATGTATTCATGTCTAACCTATGATTCTGAGATGAATTTGATATATATAGGTTTATGCCATGAAAGGGGAAATTGAAGATTTAGATGTAATCTTCTAGGATTGATGAAATGCATGATAGATTGTTTTAGATTAAAGTATATAGATATGAATTGCTTTAGAGTAATCATGTAGACATGAATTGATTGAAATCAAGTATATATGATCAATTATGACTTGTAGGCTTTGAGGATAGAGATGTATTTAGATTGAGGCACACATGATGAATGTTGATTATTAGGACTTTAAGTGTAAAGCTATTTGATGATTGTTGAATTGTAGATAGAATTGTTGTGGAAGGATTACCCACATGATCTACTCTAAGTATGTATGAATAAATAATGTGAAAGGTTTTCTCACATAGAATGATTCTATGTTGAAAGGATTGCTCACCTAAAATGAATCAAAGCATGTATAAACTATGATAGCTTGAAGTAGTGATATGAAATCCCTTCATGAATAGCTTGACTTGGTAAGACAATACCATGCATGGTAGCTTGAGATAGTAGAACTCATGGATAGCCTTGGATTGAGCAATCATACCCTTTTAATGGTTAGCTTGATCTAGCATGAGAGGATGCTTGTACAATAGCTTGACTTGGTGAGGCCACACCAATTCATGATAGCTTGGATTGAGCAATAGTACCCTTCCTTGAGTAGCTTGGACTTGCATGAGATGATGCTTTCCATGATAGCTTGGTCTAGCATTATGAGGTGTTTTTCCTTGGTAGCCTTGAATTGGTAAATTGTAACCATTCATGAGTAATGATGTGCCTTGGACTAGTAAAGAAGTACTCTTCCATGACTAGTATGAATATAAGGGACAAATCCCTAATCAAAGTAGCATAGTTATGATGAAATAAGATTACTTCAAGGAAGTATTTTAAGTATGGTTGATATGAGATTACTTGTTATGATGCTAGATTAGCTTGGATTGTTGCTTGAGTTGCCTTCCTTGATATGTATGACTAGAGGTGGATGACCTATTTCTTGAGTAAGAATATGTTGAGGTTACTTGAGAAGTGTTCCTCTTATGATATGATAATTTATGTGCATTGAATATGCTTATGACTTATGTTGTTAACTTTTATGATTATGGTATATGTGTTATGTTGACTAATGCCTATGTTTTGCTCATGTTGATGATTTATGCTAGCTATCATATTTAGTACATTTTTGTATTAATGCATACTCTCGCCTACATTCTTATCAAATATAGGGTCCGGCGATATTGGCTTCCATACCCATGGCTAGGTTCATAGTAGAGCAAGGAGTGAAGATTTGGTGAGTCCTCATAGCATCGAGGATTTGACCACCTTTTCTTTATTTAGAACTATTGTATGGGCTGTGTCCCTAAGACTTTCAAGTAATAGATGGTTTGAGACAAATGTTAAAGACTTCTGCTTCATTTTATGAAAGACTTTGGTATTATTGAAAATATTTTAAATTTCCGCACCACTTTCTATTACTGTATGTAATGATAAGCTAAGGGGCTTGTATTAGGCATCTTGGGGTCTTGTACGCCTTGTTACATCTAGGGGGTACCACTGGGTCATGATACAAAATCACTAATAAAAAATAATGACATAAATGAACTTGTTTTATAACAGCGATGACATAATTAAATGAGCCAAACTTTTAATGAATGACATAGATGAGTAATTTCTAATAGTTTGATGGCATATTTTTAAAAAATCCCTATTATTAATAGAAAGTACACTAAGAAAATTTAAAAAATAGAATTACCAGCTTGTGTATGTGATACGCTTCAAATATAATTAATTATTATTGTAATTTGATTTATTATAACCGATTAATTATTGTTTATTATAAATTTATTAAATAAAATTACTTTTAAATAAATTTAAATAACTTGCTTGTATGCAAGATTCATCAAATCAACTTGTAGAAGGAAAATGACCAAAAACATTAAAATATGATTAATCGGAGTAATCTAATCTTAAATGTATGAAACCAATCTTTATTAGAAATATAATTATAGTGTCATATACCTTCAAAATTTAATGCCAAAATATTCCTATAAATTTCTTCTTCTTTTTTTCTCAACATAGTAAATATTCATCAAACAAATTTCTCTATTATTATAATTATGAAAACGACCACCCACTCTACCCTTTTTCAAGTCCCCCAAATGATAAGAAGACTATCACCCAGTTTGAGAAATTCACCAAGATGTTAGTGCTACCATTTGTAATCACTCTTGCACATGTTTTTCCACATTGGATGAAGGAAATGGTCCAACTTGTAGAGAAAGGGAACATGCATCGTGTTCAATTATGTGATGTTACTGAAGATAACAACCATAAAAATGATGAAAGCGCTTATGTTGTAAAGATGAAGCCATGTAAGGACTATGCAATTGTTTATGCGGATTCGTTCAAAAATCGTGGATTAAGTTGTGGTGATGAGATCGAACTCTATTGAGATACTAATTCGAACAATTTTAAATTCAAGTTAATTAATTAAGGTCTTGTTTTATGAAATCTTATGATGATTTTTCTGAAGAGATCAAATGATTGTTATAATTATATCTGAAAGAAAGTAATAATATTTAAATTTTATTGTTTCCCTTTTCCTATTTCTTTGAATTTCATGTCACTCTGTTGTTTTACTTTGTTTTTTAATTTAACAAGATATGAAGTTTAAGAAAGTAATGAAAACTTTTGAATTGTCAAATGAGTATAATATATCAAAATATCATTAAAAAAATTTCAAGATCAACAAAATCTTTTGCCCAACTATTTATCTATGCCCTCTTTTATAAATGAAATTAAGTAGCACTAAAATATCCTAACATTGCTCCTGTTATATAAGTTACACATCAATTCCCTATAACAATGCTCCTGTCAAGTCAATGTATTCACAATTTCTTCAACTGTTCTAATACTTTTGAATGGAAATTTGCTAGTAGAGTGGGAATAATTGGGGGAAGATGGGCACATAGAAAATGAATGGGATTATCAAAAAGTTGGAATAAGAAATGACTTTTTGGTTAGATGCGTGAAATTGGGTAAGCATTTTATTCAAACTAATATAGAGCCAAAATAAATGATTTTGTCTTTATTACCGATTTTTCCTCACGAGTTGAGACTGATCATTCAGATAGATGTGGGATAAACCAATGAACTTAGATATTGATGAACTCTATAGAAGAGTTATCTATCAAAACAATACCCTTATTGATCTATTAACAACAACTAGATCTACGCCATGAAAAACTAGTACAAGAAGTCATAGATATACTTCTTGATAATGATACCCGAGGACAACCAATGCGAGATGGTCATAATAAATATTATAAGTCATTTTCCTATGTAATTGAAATACTTAACTTCAAGAAATACATAATCTCTAATTTCTACAAGATATTTGACATGGATATGGTCTAATAGTCCATCGTTCTACACTAGCTTTAGGAGGTATTAAGAATGATTTGAAATGAAATATTGATTCATACAAAAGAAATGATTTTCTATGTTGCCTAAGCAACCTCACATCCTCAGTAGCATTTGCAATCCCACTAATTAGATTGATGTATCTGCAAATTCGAGCTTGGTATAATTTATTATAACCGGTTAATTTCATTTATTATAAGTTATATAGAATTACATATAATTACATTCTAAGTGACTTGCATGTCTACTAGATGTTATACCCCATTTTAATCGGGTCAAAAAAGTGTACAACATTTTGGTGATTCCCAAATTAATAACTAACTTAAGAAGTCACCACCTAATTATTATGGTGAATTAGGGTACTTAAATTGATTAAAGTCAGGTCTAAAGTTAACTCCATTTAAAGATCTACTAAATATAAGATTTCGACTAATCTAAAGGAAAGGTATTAAGCATCCTTTAAGATCCATTAAAAAATGGTTAACCGGCCAAACTTAATTTATTAATTAGGCTAAGTGAAATAACTAAAACTAGCTCATTAAATAGTTGAATTAAAAAAAAGACTTGATAGTGATAATGCCTAAAGTAATTGTCTAATTTTAAAACAAGAGGAAATCAGCATTTAAAAGTGGAAAACAATAAGAAATTCCATATTTTGAATTCCAAAGACCATTTGAAAATAGTTTCATAGTATGAAAATCACATTATTAAACCAAAGGTGTTTCAAACTATTCTAAAGTTGACAAAACTTGAGTACATTATTAGATTTTAAAAAATTAAGACATTGTGTGAGTATTAGAGCACTAAATTGAAGTCTTTAAAAGTATAGGTCTCATATTATAAGTGACAAAGTAGCTACTATTATAGTTAGGAGCAGAACTATAATCATATGTTAATCGTAGGTCCTAATAGATAGCAAATAATTAAAAGTTAGTTTTGAATCACACAAGCAAGCAAGTGTAGATAAATAAACCATCATAATGCATCAAAGTAGAGAAGGATTTTTCCAACTTTTGACGGCTCTTGAGTGAACACGAAAGAAAATATAATAGACAGCTTTGCAGAGGTGTATCCAAGGAAGGGTCACCAGGTTCACGTGAATCCATGCTCCCCTCCCGAGATCATATATAGTAGTGTTATATTTTTGAAAAATATTGAAATATAGATGTGTGAACCCACACTCGGAGTATCATATAATGCGATGATGACATGGTGCAACTCTTTACGTGAGGTTAGAAATTTAAATTTTCTATTGTCACGACCCATGGGTACACCCTCGATGTAACATGAAGTATAGGACCCCAAGAGTCCCCATACAAGACACTTAGCATTCATAACATAAGAAATAGAACATAAGGAGTAAAGACAACATTTCAAGTCTCAAAAGTAAAGCGGAAATCTAAACACTTGTCTCATTAGCCATCTAGTACATAAGAGTAGAATCGGGACGTAACACATACATCAAGTCCAAAATTGAAAATAAGAAGGAAACTAAGAACAACGAAAATCTGTCCTCGAAGCATGAGGACTCACCAAGCTTGGAAATCTCGCAATCAACCACTAGCCATGAAACTGAGGACCCTGACTGTAGGACCCTACATTTGGGGAAATGTAGGCAAGAGTATGTGTTAGTAAAAACCAATGTACCAAGTATGATAGTCATGCATTAAACATTTAAATCATGCTAAAAGGGGACATTTTCATAAGTATGCAATGATCAAGCTAAAACGTGTATTTTGAGAGTTCAAAACCATAAGTCATAAAACCATGATCAATGCAAGTGAACATCATCTTTGAACACACGTGAGATACTTCTTGAAGTAACCTTATTTCATTACTATTGTGGGAACTAACCTTAATCAACATAAAGACAATGTGAGCTATAACATGATCCCCCAGTGTCTCCCACACCGAAAAGGGTTGTCCTACTTGCCAAGGTAGAACCACGAATCTGAGCTAAAGTGGATCCACTAGCTAATGTCTATCTAGACAATCATACTATAGGAGCACATAGATAAGGGATAATGAGATTGCTACTAGAAACCCAGGCTCTACTGACGTGAGAGCTTCCATCTCAATAGCCTCTCGGTGCTAAGCATAAATCCCACGAAGTAGTTATCAAGCCTTGAATTATCTTATCATTAAAATATATGGGTTGTCGCCACATGCCTTATCATAGGATAGCTCCTTAGACAATGTGTGAGAAAACCTTTCGCTGTCCGTGATCTTTTCATAATAGCTTTTAAGGCCCACATTCATTTATGTCATGTGGTCAAGCTTCATAGATCATATAGACAATCTCATCTATAAGCTTTCTTAAGTCATAAAACATACTTTCATGAATATTCTTTCTTTTCAATAATTCATAAGCTTCATCATGTCTTCAAAGTCAAAGCATCATCAAATTCATTTAAATCCATTTCATAAAGAGACGACATACATATTTTCATAAATTCATCTTTCCTGATTCAAGACCCAAACTATATCAACATAGCTTAGAAAATATGGGTTATGCATGGGTTCATGGGGAATCTACTTAAAAACCTGCAATTACTACAATTCATGCATAAAAAGTCATAAACAATCAATTAAATCAACATTGAAAAGAACCCATGGCAATTGAAGAGAACCATGGCAAATGAAGAAAACCCTAACTTAATTGAGAAATTCTAGCTTTGTAAATTTGAGAAATTGGGAACTCCATAGAGGAGGCTCCATGGATGAAGAACTATCACACCTCAAAGCCAAATGCTTATCTTCAATGGTGAAAATGGAAGCTTGCCTTGAAATCCTAGATTGAACCCTTCTTCTTCTTCAAGTTTCTAGAGAGAGAAATATTTTAGGGGAGGAGATTTAATCTTCTTTTGTAATTTTGGAAGAATGATTTGAATGGGTGAGTTTTAGGGGTTAAAATACTTATATAGGGGTCTTAGGCATAGGAAAAATTATGTAGTATAGAGATAAAATAATTAGAAAAAGACCCAACTACCTCTAAAATAACTGCCGACCCTACGACCTACGGACCTCGACCGACGGACCGTGGTCTGACTGACGGTCCATCCTGCTGGTCTGTTGTTCGATTCAAAAGTGGGATAAAGCGGTCATGATCCACGGACCGTGGTCTGACCGACGGTTCATTAGTCAGGACGTGGTTCAATGGCTCTCTTCCACATGTGGGCTAGTCCACGGACCACACCTACAGTCCATGGTCCCATCCACGGGCCGTGGTTGGCCTCCGTGGGTAGCACCTACAACCTCCAAAACTGCTATTATTTCCCCTTACTCAAATCCAAGGTGTTACATATATTTATCTTGTTTTATTTTTATTTCTAAAATTAGATAACACCTCTCTAAATGGTTATGGTAACACTTTTGACATTTAAATTAATTTTGAACCTATAATATTAATTTTTTTACGGTTTTCAGTAATATGAACCTAAATATTGAACCGATCCAATTTCTATTTTAGATTAACCTTATTTGTAATAATGCACCCATCATCTCGAAATCCTAGATACGCATCTATAGCTTTGCATTCTCGAAATATCTCCCCGCTCCTCCTCTGTTCAAATGTATTAGGAGGGGGCGAGAGAACTAAATAGCAAGGAAATGCAGGTCACTGGTCTAGCAAGGAAATAGAGTCTTAGGTAGGACTCATCATGTAACACCCCGTATTCTAGACAGACCAGAAACACAGATTTTAGGAGTTGCAGGCGCCACCAATGGATCCACCTACAGACCATAGGTTGACCCACGGACCGTAGGTGGGGTCCGTGGATGGTCACCTGCACCTTCCTCCCAGAACCCAGGAAAATTTTGGCCAAGTCTGGACCTACGCCAGGACCTACGGACCGTAGGTCAGACCACGGTTCATGGTCCAGGACGTTGTTCAGACCCCCCAGATCCTACTCTTTGATGCCAAATGACGGTTGACAAGGAGGGACAGTAGGTCCATCGACGGTCCGTCGGTCAAGTCCATTGTTGGCCCCGCCAGCTTTTAAGTGAGGGGTTATTTGGTCTTTTCCCTATGTGTTAGACACCTAAACTACGTCGTTTAACCCCTAAACTATGTAGTTTTTGTCAGTTTTAGCCTCGGAACTTAATCAGACTTTACCCTAAGCGATTCATTCACCAAAAACTCAAAAAACTTAGAGAAAAAAGGAGAAAAGAGTCGACCAACCCTCTCTAAGAATGCAACAAGGTTTCCTCCAGTTCCAACCCCAAAATCAAAAGATTTTTCCATGGAATTCGTCACCGAGTATGTGGGATTTCACTAGTGGGTTCCTTTAATCCACTAGGTCCCTAGATTTCATTCAGAATCTTTGTTCCCTAAATATTGCTTAGACCTAGGGTTTCTAGAACTTCAGATAATTATTGTCATTTAGATGTTAGAATACTCCAAATCAGTTTATCATGATTTTGTAACAATGTTGCTTAGTTCTTGCATGAAATTCAGAACCCTATATGTGTTGATTCATTTAGTTCATGAATTACACTCGCAAGGCTAGTTATACAGCTATACATACATCAGTTTTCAAATGTTTTATTATCAGTACTTAATGATGCATTTTCAGTTAGCATGTCAGAATCTCAAGCTATCTAGTTATTTCAGTTATGTTGTATTTTATACATTCTATTGGGAGTAGGCTTAATACTGAGTTGGACTAGGGTCAATCACCCTCATAGTCCCAAAACTACGTGCCCCCATAGGTTAAGTCCCCTCTATAGGCATCATATTTAGTGATCACGTCAGTCATGCCTCTATACCCTTGGCAAGGTATATTGGGTCCTCTCGATGGGGCGTATACATCGGACTCCACATTTATCTCACGTGGTTTTATGTCGGTTATTAGTAGCTCCCACAGTCAGATTATAGTGCATTGACCAGGTTCCAGTTATATTTTAGTATTCAATTTCAGCATGTTATGTACTTGGTCATTGCATTCAGTTTAGTTCATGTTTAGTATGTTTAGTATATTCTTCATGTTCATCCTACATCATTGATCAGTATGCTTTATTTTAGTTATGTATATGTTGTTTAGCTTTATCCTATCATGCATGCTCAGTACCTTTCAAGTACTGATGCATACTCTATGCTACATCTTCTCGTGATGTAGGTTCAGGTCCTCAACACCTAGACCACGCATTGATCGGTGATCTCCAGTTCAATAGAATCAGTGATGAGTCCTCATTCTTCGAAGACAATAGACATGTTTCCTTTTACTTTCAGTCTTTCAGTTTCAGTTTTTCTAGAGTTAGCTTGGGATATGTCCCAGCATCTCTAGTCAGTTAGAGCCTTCATTCAGACATAGTTAGATTCAGTTTTAGCTTGGAGTTTGATATTTCAGTTGTCATTAAACTCTCAGTTTATATATTCAGATAGTATTGGGTATTCCCAATTTCAGTTTATATCATGTTTTAAGCTTCCACACAATATTTCTCATTTCAGTTTATCTTAGTATGCTTATGATATGCCATCAAGGTTATCTTGGGGTCACTCGTGATCCTAATTCTCGTGCTTACGTCAAGAGGTAGCCTCGGGGCATGACAAACTTGATATCAGAGCATTAGGTTTACGAGTCCTAGGATGTCTGAAAAGCTACACTAATTAGATTCCTTTTCATGGGTGTGAAATGCGCCACACTTATGAGGGCGAGGCTACGAAGTGTTTTAGGAAAAAATTCACTTCATTGATATTCTTATCGTGCATGGGTATGATCTTCTTTTCTAACTCGATTTTATGCGTTTGAGATCATGCCTCCTCATCGAGCTTACGCAAGGAATGTGAATGTCTGTAATGCTAACGTAGTTCCTCCAGTCCCAGACCATAAGGTTTCGAATGTTGAGTTTCGGAACGCCATTCAACTTTTGGCCCAGAGTGTAGCCAACCAAAATAATCAACAGGTTCCAGTTCCTGCAAATGCTAGTGGTGGATCAGTTGCAGCTAGGGTCCATGATTTTTTTAGGATGAATTCACCTGAGTTTCTAGGGTCGCAAGTTGGTGAGGACCTCTATAAATTTATTGATGAGGTTAAAAAGATCTTTGGAGTGATTCAAGTAACTGGAAACGATAGGGTAGAGTTGGTGTCCTACCAGCTCATGGATGTAGCTCACATTTGGATCACTCAATGGAAGGAAAACAGGGGTGAGAATGAAACTCCTGTGGCTTGGAAGTGTTTTACCAGAGTTTTTCTGGACAAGTTCTTTCCAAGAGAGTTGAGAGAGGATATAGCTCATGAGTTCATAAATTTGAGGCAAGGTTCTATGTCAGTCCAAGAGTATGGACTTAAGTTTACCTAGCTCTCCAGGTATGCTCCACATATGGTTGTCGATCCTAGGACACAAATGAGTAAGTTCCTTTTCGGGGTATCTGACTTGGTGAAGACAGAGTGCAGAAATGTTATGTTGTTGGAGAATATGGGTATCTCTAGGCTCATGACACATGCTCAGCAGGTTGAGGGAGATAAGCTTAGGGAACAGGCTAAGGACAACAAGAAGGCTAGAACAGGGAATTATGAGTACTCTCATCAGAAATCGGGTGGTGGGAAATCACTCGCAGTTTTAGCAAAATTCTTTATCTCTAGCACCTTCATCAGCTATTGCTCCATCCCCCAGGTTTCAATAGGATTAGAAAGGTAGGGCCTCAGGTTCTAATTCTAAGAGGAGTGTTTCAGGTACTAGAACCTATCCAACTTGTCTAAAGTGTGGTAAGAACCATCCCGGCGAGTTTCTTGCAGGGAGGGATGGATGCTTTGGGTGTGGTCAGACTGATCACAGGTTGAGGGATTGCTATTCTTCTAAAAGGGGATAAGGAGGTAACACTAGTAGGGCTCAGTCTACAGCTTCACCAGCACCAGCAGGTCACCTGACTCAGTAGGGTACTACATCTGATGCAGGTGGCGGTCAGCACCAGAATAGGATGTGTGCTCTCCAGGCTCGCCAGGATCAGGAAGATAATCCTGATGTAGTTACTAGTACATTGCGAGTCTTTCATTTAGATGTTTATGCTTTGTTAGATCGAGGGGCTACTCCTTCCTTTGTAACTCTATATATAGCATTAAACTTAGATATCAGTCTAGAAACTCTTTCAAAACCCTTCTCAGTCTCTACTCCAGTCAGTGACCCAGTTATAGCTAGACGGGTATACAAATATTACCCTGTCACAGTCTCTCAGAAAGTCACCTCAGCAGATCTTGTAGATTTAGAAATGGTAGATTTTGATAGCATTATAGGCATGGATTGGTTACATTCTTTTTATGCCTCAATCGATTGTAGAACTAGGATCGTTCGTGTTCAGTTTCCAAGCAAACCAGTCTTAGAATGGAGGGGTAGCTGCTTTGTGCCTATGGGTCGATTCATTTCCTACCTTAAGGCTAGAAAGATGATCTCTAAAGGGTATCTCTATCATCTAGTTCGGGTTAAGGATTCAAGATCCAAAGCCCCAACTCCTGAGTCAGTTCCAATAGTAAATGAGTTCCCAGAAGTATTTCTAGAAGATCTTTCTAGAGTTCCTTCCGAAAGGGAAATTGACTTGGGAATTGATCTCCTTCCAGATACCCAGCCTATTTTTATTCCTCCTTATAGAATAGCTCCAGCTGAGCTTAAGGAATTGAAAGAGCAATTGAAAGACCTTCTAGATAAGGGCTTCATCAGACCTAGTATTTACCCATAGGGTGCACCAGTGTTGTTTGTGAAAAAGAAAGATGGGTCTCTCAAGACGTGCATTGATTATCGGAAGTTGAACAAAGTCACAATCAAGAATAAGTACCGTATCCCCAGGATTGATAACTTGTTCGACCAACTTCAGGCTGTTAGTCATTTTTCAAAGATAGACCTCAAATCCAGTTATCATCAGCTCAGAGTCAGAGATAGTGACATTCCAAAAATAGCCTTCAGAACTCAGTATTGTCATTATGAATTTATAGTTATGTCATTTGAACAAACCAATGCTCCTGCAACTTCATGGATTTGATGAACAGGGTGTTCAAGCAGTATTTAAACTTGTATGTTATCGTCTTTATTGATGATATCCTCATTTACTCTAGGAATGAGGAAGAACATGCGACTCATTTAAGGGTTGTCCTGCAAACTCTAAAAGATCGCCAGTTATTCACTAAGTTCAGCAAATGCGAGTTTTGGTCGCAATCAGTTGCTTTCCTATGGCATATTATGTCTAGCGAAAGGATCTGAGTGGATTCTCATAAAATAGAGGCATTGAAGCAATGGCCCAAACCTACCTCTCCTACAGATATCAGAAGTTTCTTGGGTTGAACCAAATATTAAAGAAGGTTCGTTGAATAATTTTCATCCATAGCTTATCCATTGACCAAGTTGACTCAGAAAAAGGTTAAGTTTCAGTGGTCTGATGATTGTTAAAAGAGCTTCTCGGAACTGAAAACTAGGTTGACTACAACTTCTGTTTTGACTCTACTAGAGGGTTCAGAGAGTTATGCGATCTATAGCGATGCATACAGAGTGGGCCTAGGTTGTGTGTTGATGCAGTGGGGTAATGTTATAGATTATGCTTCTAGGCAACTTAAGGTGCATGAGAAGAACTGTAACACCTCGTATCCTAGATAGACAAAAAATGCAGACTTTGAGAAGTTGCAGGTTCAACACACGGTTTCCATCCATGGACCGTAGGTCAGACCACGGTCCATGCTGGTGGTCCGTGGTTCAGCACTGCAACCCCTCTCCAAACCCAGCTCAGAAATTGGCTAAGTCTCGACCCACGGACAGACCTACGGTCCGTAGGTCAAACCACGGTCCGTGGTTTGTGTCCGTGGATCAAGATTCTTTTACCTAGCCTCTGACATGAACTACGGTCGACTAGAACGGACCGTCATTCGATCCACGGTCCGTAGGTAAGGGTCAACAGCCAGTTAGCTGAAAATTATTGATGGGTCAACTTCAGATGGTCATAACTTTTAGCACAAAAATAATTATGTGTCCCATGACCTATTATATGATATACAATTGAATCCTCTTTCCAACGCCACCGAGTTTGCTAAAATCCGACCTCCGAGTAAAAAGTTATGCCCATTTTAGTGAAGCCCTGTCGGGCAGACTTGATCGACGGACCCAATCGGCGGACCGTCAATTGATTGACGGCCCGTCAGTCCAATCCTTCGATCACTCCGACAGCAGTTAAGTCAGGGGTCTTTTGGTCCTTTTATATTTCCTTTAACCCCTAAGATACATCATTTAGACCCTAAATCATGAGGTTTTAGTCAGTTTAAGCCTAGAAACATAACTAGAACTTACATAAGTCAAATCATTAATCAAACTTAGAATAATTAGAACGCTAAGAGGAGAAAAGAAACCCTAGTTCAAGAACACAGCAAGTTTCCTTCAGTTCTATCCCCAAAATTGAAAGATTTCTCTGTGGAATTCGTCACCAGGTATCTGGGATTTCACTAGTGGGTTCCTTTCGCCCATTAGGTCCCTAGAATTCAGTCAGTTTCTTGATTCCCTTATTATGAATAGACCTAGGGTTTCTAGAATTACAGCAGATCATCATGAATTAGTTATTAACATGTTCCAAATTAGATTATCATGTTATTGCTCAGTTTATTGCATGAATTTCAGAACCCTAGCTATGTATTTCTTTAGT